>JAECUM010051401.1:0-18175 GCA_016617855.1 Megalonaias nervosa | reverse complement strand
AAACAAAGACCTGATCTGATGGTTCATTATGTGACAGCAGATTTAAATCTATGCCGTTTGCAACCAGATATGACAAATAATTGAGTATATATGGCAACTGCAGTTGTGTGTTTTAGGTTTTCTAACAATGTAAATCAAGTTCTGATTAAACTATAAACATCAGGCAAAACCTCAGCACAGCAGGATTGATACAAGTTAACCAGTACTGTGCTCATGTAACAACTATTTTTATGTTCACTATACATGTACACACTTATTGTCAGCTAATAATTATTAGATTGCTTTTCTCTTCAAGTGGGTATCCATTTCTGAGGTATGTGACTAACATTTTCTTAATGGCTGGGTCATAGTCTGTAAATTTGGAATTTCTACTAAAATAGCTTCCTCCAGGTCGTATGTCCAAGACATGGACTGTCTTTTAACAGGCAGCAAGTGTTTAAGGTAACTCTAGTACAAGAATATAGTCAATGCAGACCTGTCAGGAAATTAAACCTGCACCTGTCTAGGTCCTATCAATGCAGTCATATATGCTTGTGTCAATTTAATGCTTTCTGTTCAGACTTTTCTTCCTTTATTGTTAACTGCAAACTTGCATTCTAAAGCACTGACCTATGAACAATGCTAAAGCCATCTATTTATCTACCTGTAAAGCAACGGTGCATTGGCAACTACTGAACTGCACCAGGGTCATGTACACTCTTGGCAACTAGTAATCTATATGAAGGACAATGTACTGTTTGTACTTGCTTATAAGACAGTCCAACTGCAAACTGCACAGACCCAGATCTGCCGGAACATCTAGGTCTGTACAGTTAGTGAGGAGTAATCAGTAGAGCACGCAACATAGACCCTGATCTGCCAGCATATTATGCTACCAAGGATCAGGATTTATGTTGTTTGCAGTTGGACTGAACTTATAAGCGAGTATATATGGTATTGCTTTGGCAACTAAGAAAACTTTTTCAACTCAAAGCAGCTACAGTAGCTCAGTGATTAGCATACATGACAGGGTAAAGGTTAAAATACTACCATGATCAGCCAGTGTTACCTACTATTAAGGTTCATTTCAAGCAGATTGAATCAACTGCACACCAAACTTGAGTACTCAAAAACCATTTTAAAACTGGCTACAAAAAGACCCAGCAAATACAGATCAAATTTTAGACTGAACTGTGTACCTCAAGCTGTAATGTTCAGAAGCTTGAAAATCTATTAAGTAATTGATAGCCAAAAAGAACCTAGCATGACAAGTTATATCGGTACATTTAATGTTTTCTTTAATGCCATCATTTTCTTGTTTGTTTGTCACTTACTTTTTACAATTTGTTCTGTTTTCATACATATTCAGTTTTTATAATATTGCCTCACTGTACTAGTTGGGGTTTTTTCCTCTCACAAGTTATTATTTTTTTTACTTTGCCTCAATCTTATAGCATGTTCCTAATAGTAATGACTGCCTCACAGTTTGTTTTTTTTTATATGTACATGTATTACAGTACAAGTTAGGCTAATAGGGACTACCTTCACATGTACAAGTTAGGCAAATACTGAAGGACTACCTTCACACATTTTGTATGTACATGTATTACAGTACAAGTCAGGAAAATATTGAGGGAATAAGAAGGAATAAAACCAGTTCAAAACATAAAAAAAAAGGAGTACAGGAATACAGTTCCTCCGAGATTTGATTTTTAAGACAACATAACTCAAGCTTGATGCAAAACCAATTTAATAAACCTCTTAATGCATAGTTCTTCATACAAATTTAGCAAACACAATCATAATGTCAAATTTTGCTTGGTTGCTGGAGCTTCCTTGACTCTTAATTAACAAAACCAAAACACGTCACTTCTATAAATCAGACTTTTCTCAGTGGTTCGATCACGTCTCCAAATTTGAAATTTCGAGGTGAAACACTAGGCTTTACGTCAAATATTTTGTTTTAAAAATGCAGCAAGCCTATGTAGCTTTATTAGGCAAAATAAAATGTGTTTCCTATTGTACTGGTTTTAAAACGGGGGTTGGTGGATCATTTTTTTTAAAATAATTATTTACATATTCCATGTGAATTTTTTGTGATTTTTTTTTAACCATGGGGGAAAAAAGTGCTACAGTCAGCAACAAGAAACAGGGACAGGCAACCAACTGGAAATGCACATTTTTGTTTTTGACCTTATAAGAATGAAGTCAATGTAGACATACCAGGAAATTTTACTTGCATGTTTCATGTGTATGTTTATATAGCTCAAGTCCTTGTCTTACCTAGATAGTTAATCTGTATGTCATTTAAGTGCTGTTCAGACATACCATCCTTTTCCTATTATAACCTGCAATCTGAGATAAATCACATACTTGATTAGGCTGCTGATGCCCACTGCCAATTGTACTACATTGGCAACTACTGATCTACATCTGAGAGCCATGTACTGACAATCAGAAACACCTCTGAAATCAAATGAAAGGGTGCAAGTTTAAATCCTACTGTTTCCTCTGATCAGCCCTGTTCAGCTACAATGTTTATCAAGGAAGTTTGCTTTAATAACCTTGAAACTAAATAACCTGCACGTGTTGATCTGCCACAAAAACTATACCAAACCAAACCAATCATCAATGCAATGAAGCCAAGGAGGTTTTCAAAAGTGACATTTTTTTCCGAGCACACCTGAGGCACACCCAAAGGAATATGTCTGCATTCAGTGGTCTCCACTGGAAACCAAAAGGAAATGAAAACAGGCTCAACTTCTGTGAGCTTTCATGGCAATATTCCCTATGTGCACTGTATGTTACCTATCATTCTGAAAAAGGGTTATCTTCCCATAGTAGATGTTTTACTATGGTTCCACTCTACAGTTCCATACAGAACATAAAAAATATCCCAGAAAAATTTACAAATAAAATATTGTTACAGGTTAATATAGCCTGAATTAATCTCAGTCCACATATTGCTGAGTGGTCTAAGGTGCTTTCCTCTCCTGATCACTCACATTTTATCTCTGTTCATGTGGGTTCCAGTCTCAACTAGGTCGACGTGGGTATCTAAGAAAGCTTGCCAGTAGCTTTTCTGTTTGGTTGGTTATTCTTTCAGGGGTCTTTCCAGATTCTTCATCCATCAAATCAATTACCTGCCATAAAACCCAAACCAAACCTGACCAAAACTGAAGTGCACCCCATGCTGTAGCGTTGGGACTGTATAAATATCAATTATGGATGATATACAAGTAACCATTAATTGAATACCTTCAGTTACCTTTGCATGAAAATTAGCATGCACTTCATTTCTAATTGATGTCATTTTCTTGCTTGTTCTTGATTTATTCATTCTACTTTATTTCAAAACACCTCCACATTTAGGTTGGGCATTATTTCCAGGGTAGCTATGGGTCTGTTTCAGGGGTTCAAAATGAAATAAAGTAGCAGCAAATGTCAGAAAAGTAGCAGAGTGGGGGGACCCTGTCTCTGCTGTTTGCTGGGTTAACATCCTCAATCTTTTATGCAACATAAATAATGCAACCAGTCTCTAGAAGCACAGAAGTTGGTTATTGTGTGGTTTAATGTGGGAGATAGCTTTGTTGGTGAGAACACTGGAAGAAACTGTTAACTACAAGTCTCTCTGCTTCAGTACCCATTCTATGATGTAATCACTGACCTCACGAAGATAGATTATCTTCTATCCACCTTTTTTCCAATTTCTATACTTTGTCTTTATGGGTGATGAATAATCTGTTCTTATCCATCAGCATACATTTTTATTTCTAGCCATGTAAAATTTTTGGAGCACTGTATTCAAGCCATGGACTTTGTATAACCAGCTATCCAATGCTTTGGGATAATCATATAATTTTTGAGACCAATCATATCTGATTTGTCACTGGTGTTATTTAACTTGTTGTCAGGCAGGAATGATTTTCAACTTTTAACTGGAGGACTGGTGGAGATATAGAACTTAATTCCTGTTTTCAACAGAACAGCAAATATAATTCTGGGAAATCTGGCAGCATTTAGAATGCATACGATAACTCTCACAGTAGTCTTAATTCATATCACTATCACATGGTCATGTATCAAGTTGTGCCCCACTGCTAAATATGTAGTAAGTGACAGCTTAACTTGTGCTCAAGTTATCATTTTGTGAAACTAATTCAAGTTCAACATGAACAGCAAACATGGTTACCACATCCACTGCTAGTTACCTGTACAAGATTACCGTTGATGCCTCGGGCATTTGCATTCAAATTTTTGGGTTGTTAGGTTTATCATCTGAATGAGAGCTACCTTTGAGGCATCAATCTCTTTTTATATTGCACGGACTTGAAATAATTATATGTTTATCAATGCGAAACAGTTTGTCAACTTCTCTTCAGTATTGACATTACTCAAATTATTTCATTTTTAATTAAAAAAGTCAAAATGTGAACTCTAAATATTCAATTTTGGAAGCACCTACATAAGATATAAATTAACTACATTCAGTGCTCAAAGAAACTTTTTCCGACACAGGCCCAGGGCTGGTGACTTAAAAAAAATCACAAATCTAGGCAATCGGTTCCAGATTCATAGGTTACATGATTCACTTTGTATGTAAACCTTACAGTTTCGATACCTGTATGATAAGTAGACATCTTCATAAAGGTAACGGGCATACATGGGGAACAATATACTAGTCTCTCAACATCTTGAAAATAAATTTCTGCATTTCATCAGTATGATCAAAGTTTTCTCAGATAAATTAGATTTACTTTTGACAAGCTCGACAGGTACCTCACTTAGAACATAGGAGGGGTACCTCTAAAATTAAAAGGGTTCCAGGAGGGACCCTATCTGAAATCTAAAGAGCCATAGGCATCAGGCCATTGGATTTTCTGAGCAGTGACATTTAATTTGGCAGGTGCCGACTTCAGAGCAACACCTAAATTTGAGCAATGGCACTAGAATTTTGCAGTATTTCCAACAGTGACATTTACTGTTTCTAAGTGAGGATGAACTTGAATGTCACAAGCCTTTTGGCGAAAACCAAAAGTTGATATGACCATCTATCCTGAAGAAGTAGTGACAAGATTTTCAAAATGGCCACTGTGATGATCATAAATGGGGGGGGGGCACATTCAGTGTAATTTTCATTTGGAACCAACAACTAGACATCATAAGAAGACTTCTGGTGAAAACTCCATGCAAATATTGATAAGACGCAGCAATTTAAAGATTTTCAAGATGACTGCCATGGTGGCCATATTGTATGTCAAACCTGATTCAAGACCTTAATTGTATACATGTGCTGAAAATGTTACAAACTATAAATAAACTACAGAATGGTCTCTAAAAGAATTGAGGGAAGTAGACTCACTTTCAATAAATGTTTCATATATGACATAATAGGTGTGTTGCATTCATCTTGTTGATATCCATTATGTTGTATTTAGGTCAAACTGTAAAACAAAATGCTTTATGTACAAGTCATCATTGGCATGGTTCATACATTAGTAAGCATCACCTAACTTGGACGTATTGCACTAACTTCCCATCCACTCTGTATGACATAATTTACAGAACTTTGTGATATAGGTTACAAAACTCCTTTTTTTTTTGACTCGGCCCAAAATCAAGTGTGTGCCTCATTATTTGCTCATGATGACCACTCATAATAGTGATCAAGTGGTCTCATGGTTCTCTTCAAACAAGAATTAATCACGCCTCAGGCAACAGCTTTAAAGGATTGCCAAACTGGAAAAAGCATACATCTTCAAGGTTTAGCTCAATTGGCACTGATTCTAATTTTAATTTGGTGAAACGTCTCCAACTGAATACATATCTATTATAAAATTCTGTAATGAACTTTTCTGAGATCAGAGTGATGAACATTTCTAAAATTCAGAAGTTGTAATTTCAACTGATCTGTAAAGTATACAGGGAAAAATTGCCTGATACCAGCTTCTATTAAAATTCCGCTGTTCTTGTTCATTGTCCAACATTTTCAAATGTGTTACATGTATACATGCGATGGACACTTGCTGTATCTAACAATGGCCATATAACTGCAGATAGCTGCGATGGCTGAGCGGTTAGCATGCTGGACTCATGACTGAAAAGGCATGGGTTCAACTTCTACCATCATACGAGCCTGAATCAGCAACCATGGTGTGTCCTTGGGCAAGGCACTTTACTCCAATCGCCTTGGCACTCAATAATCTACTTGTGCTGCTGTGCCATAAAGCACCAATCAAATCATATCAACATAAGTATCCGTCAAGGTACAGAGCAATCATTATTCCCCTCACTGCAAGCACGTGTGCAAGTAAAGTGAGTAACTCTTCTTACATTGGTAACGACTACAGATTACTCTTGGCTAATTTATTTGCTTATTAAAATGTAAATTTCACGGTCTTAAGATTCTTGTTTAATTCCTATTGCCAAGAGAATTGGACTGCAAGCAGCTATGTTCCGATTCTAATAGAACATTCCTATACCAAGCATGTTTAATGAACATTGTGCCCATTGTGATTTTTATTTTAAAACATGGGGGGGGAAGGGGGGGGGTAAAGTGCTACAGTTGGCAATGAGAAACAGGGATGTTCAGTCAACCGGAAACACATATTTTTTTGTTTGCCCTAAGAAAGGATGTGAATTTTTACTGTATGAAGGGGCTGGAAAAGCTCAAGTTCTCAAAAATTAGTTATGACACTCAAACCATTTCCACATCAACATCAAGCATAATACCACAAAAGCTGAAATAGTAGACCAATTCATACATCCTTCCATCATTATTGAGCAAACATTCCATATACAAGGTGTTGCTTACACACACGTAAATGTCTCAAGTAAGTAGGATATAGGTTCCATTTGTTTGCTGCTCGACAAAAAGTATTTGCTGTGTATGACATTAAGCTATTGTAAATAGGTAGCACAGACTTATACCTTTCATGAAATAAACATTTCTTGGTGTAGATAATATTATTTTTCCAGCTGCTGCCAATATTTTGTCAGATTATGAGAAGTAACATTCTGGCACCAATCCTGATTACAGTGTTTGGAAAACTGCAGGAAATTCTGTTAGTAGTTTATTTAGGACTTGTGTCATGAATTAGGTTAACAAATGTACTTTTACTCCTAAGGTCAAGTACAGTGGGGAACCTGTGGGTCAGCATAAATTTATCCAATTTTTGGGATGTAGCATGTGTGACATGTATGTTACTTTCCAGACATGGTGAAAAGTAATCTGAAATTATTTATTTTGTTCTGAGGATTTCTGTGTAATGTAAAATGTGCATAGTTATGCTTTCTAAGTAGTGCTCTCCCCCATTATAACATGCATCATTATATCACTATTCCAGATATCAGGTGGCACTACCATGGACCCCATGACCAAACAATAACTGCTGAAAGAAAACAAAGTTAAATTTAAGTCTTATATCTTCAATTCCCTGTCAAAAACACTATTATTTAACTGCTATAACATGGCACTGTGTATTTTGCTATTCTCAATATATCGCTGTTCCATATATATATATATATATATATATATATATATATATATATATATATATAGTGGTTCACTGTACAACACAATCTGGTACATAATGTGGTTGGTGGTAATGGACCCTAAATACTATATTGTAATGAGGGAGAGCTTTAACTTTAACTCTCGATGAAAATCTGGACATGATAAAATTTGGGTTTTTCCCTTAACATTCTGCTAGAAAATTTTGCTTTTTATATATATATTACTTACAGTCAAGTAAAACAAAAAATCACAATATTATCTACTTGTTAACTCCAAATAATACAAGCAGACATGATAGCCCTTATGGCTTGAGCACAAGCCTGACTGAAATGACCCTTACATTAAATATATATATGTAAAAAACCACAAAAATAACCTACCTATCCTAATTTTAAAACCAGTGCAATAGTAATCACACATTTTTTCCCCTTGGCCTTATGTTCTCTTTAAATTTCTTATACTGGATCAGAAATTATTTCACAATAGTAATTATTTCAGGGAAGAAAAAGCTGTGACAGATAATCAATATGGGTAAAAAGAATCTGACACTGACTATCAGATAGCCAAGATGTGTCAGATATGCCAATGTCCCCAATCCATGAGTGATAGTGTAAGAGGTTTTGATATAACATTTCTTCCAAACACAACAGTCCCAAAAAGGACTGGTCCTCTCTACAGGCCAAGAAAAAGAAAGAAAAAAGAAAAAACATGAATAGTAATGACTTTCCTTAAGATATATGGTAAGAATGATCCAGCTTACATCATGGTAGCTTCCTATCATATTGCAGGTTCTTTGATATCACAGAATTTGAAGTTTTTGGTAATTTTCTGCACAGCATCGCCTATCATGTGCTTATCTAATATACACTCGATGACCATAAGTTACTAGTTCTGTATCACAAGTTTTATTTCAGAACATGTCGGAACTGCCGGCGAGTACACATTTTAAAATGCACCCATGAATTTCACTTTTTCAAAATATGGCTGTGCCCTGTGTTCTCAATAAAATCTATCATCCTAACAGTGATATCATTGTTACGAATTGGTAAACTAGTTTGTTGTCTGATAATGTCCAATGATTTTATGCAAGAGTCAGATCACATGATTGCCATATTTATTAAGAAGCAAGAGGTCGAATCTAAAGTAGGAAAAAAAAAAGAGTCAAAATACGAACAATGTTTTGTGGTGGAATCAGAACTGACAGATGTTTACTTAAAAACTTTGTTGTACATAATAATAATAATAATAATAATAATAATAATAATAATAATAAAGACTTTATTTAGAGAAGGTAACTCAATTAGTTACAGAACTAATGTACCGTGAGGCCTTCTATCTGTTATGTACAATATATACAGTATATACAACATGATGTGAAGAATCTGGCTTGACACTAAATAATTGATTTTAAAAGTCAAAGTATCAAGCCTGGAACACATGCACAGGCATCTGTGAATACATAAACATATATAAAATACAAAATATCATCCTGCTGTGAAAAATTCAACTGTGAAAATGATGCAAAATTACAGAAAAGCAGGCAGTATTTATTTTACCAGAACTGTTCAATTTTCCAAAGACTTCATCCATCTGAGACACTGATTATGAAAAGAAGAAATGCTAGGAGCCTGCCTTATGTCCCTGGGAATGTTGTTCCATACCAGTGGACCAGTATATTGAAAACCTTTTTATAAACAATTCCTTCTTTGGCCTTGGTATAATGTCATTTTTACTTCTTGTGGACCTTAAATTTGGAGTACCATCAGCATCTCTTTGGTGACAGATATTGCTTAGACAGACAGGAATGGTTTTTCTGAATACTTTATAGATCAATTTGGCCTTTCTAAGAAATATTCTTTCATGTATTGTTAAAACCTTTATATTATTCATTGCATCCTGAAAATTGTCTATACATTGATCTAGAATTAAATGGCAAGCCCTCTTTTGGAAGTCTTAAAAGTGTTGTTATGTTTAAATTAGAGGTATTACCCCAAATTACATTACAATAGTCCAGATATGGCTGAATATAACTTTTATAAAAGATGACCCTATATTGAAGAGGAATGTATGTTTTGATTTTCCGCAGTAGCCAAAGATGATTTATTACTTTTCACTATAACACCAGATTTTTAGAAATGCTAAGGGGTACCTGGAACTCCGCCATTGTCAGTCCCAAGCCCAGATGTAAAAGGAGGAGGGTTGAGCGTGGGGCTAGCAACCCGACCTTGAAAAACCCAACTTGCTACAAAAACGCCAATAGAAGAAAATTCAGAAACTGAAAGCTTGAGGGGGGAAGGGTCTTCTTCTGGAAGACTTATGATGCTGTGTGGTGAAAGCCACGAGCCTGCAGAAGCCATAAAGCAGGCCACCCTTCTATCAAACAGGAGAATTAACATCACAACATGGAACATGAGGAAAATGTATAAGGCAGAAAAAACAGCACAGGTAGCAGCAGAGATGATGAACTACAACCTATCCCTACTGGGCATTAGCGAGACAAGATGGACTCAATCTGGACAAAGAAGACTGATGACAGGAGAGATGTTACTGTATTCAGGACATGAGGAAGATGATGCGCCTCATACACAGGGGGTGGGTCTCACGATGTCGAAGCAAGCATATAATGCACTGATAGGATGGGAACCACACAGGCCCAGAATCCTCACGGCAATGTTTAGGACCAAGAAGGAGAAAATAAAGACGAACATCATACAGTGCTACGCTCCAACAAATAATGGTGAAGAAAAAGAGAAGGACCAGTTTTACAACAGACTACAGAACATAGTAGAGAACTTCCCAGACAAAGACATCACCATCGTCATGGCTGATTTCAATGCCAAAACTGGGTCAGACAACAAACCATGGGAATCCATGGCCTGGGGGAGATGAACGAGAATGGAGATTGATTTACAGACCTTTGTGCACTGAACAACCTGGTCATCAGGGGTACCATCTTTCCCCACAAGAGAATCCACAAGAACACATGGATATCACCAGACCATGTGAGAGAAAATCAGATTAACCACATCTGCATAGCCAAGAAGTTCAGAAGATCCTTGCAAGATGTGAGGGTGAAGAGGGGAGCAGATGTGGCATCTGACCACCACTTAGTTGTCGCAAGGCTGAAACTTAAAATGATGAAATGGATGGGGACAAAAGAGAAGAAAACAAAGTATAACATCAGCCTGTTGAAAGAGGCAAAAACTAAAGAAGAATACAGACTGACGCTTAACAACAAGTACCAAGTGCTACAAGAGCTTTTTGAAGATGAGGCAGACAGTGCAAACATCAGATGACATCAAGTTAAGGAGGCAGTAAAATCATCATGCCAAGAAGTACTAGGCCCCATGAAGCACCAGCAGAAAGAATGGATTTCAGCCGAAACACTGTGCAAAACAGAAGGCAGCAGTAAACAGCAGTAAGACAAGAGTTACAAAAGTAAAGGTACAACAAGAGTGCAATTATGCCCACAGAGAAGTGAAAAGAAGCATCAAGATAGATATGAGAAACTACATTGTAGGACTGGCAGCAGAGGCAGAAGAAGCGGCTGGAAGTGGAAACGTGAAGAAGCTGTGTGACATCACCTAGAAGCTGTCCAGCAAGTACAGCAAAACAGAGAGACCCATAAAAGACAAGCAGGGAAAGACCATAGCAAGCACAGAACACCAAATGAATAGATGGGCAGAACATTTTGAAGAACTGTCGAACAGGCCACCATCACTAAATCCCCAGAAATCCATCCAGCCAACGCAGATCTCCTCATAAGCTGTGACAACCCCACCAGAGACGAAATCAGGAAAGCCATCACCCAGCTGAACAATGGCAAGGCAGCTGGACCTGATGACATCCCAGCAGAAGCCCTCAGAGCAGACCTTGAGGCTTCGGTGGAAATGCTATACCCCCTCTTTGAGAAGATCTGGGAGGAAGAAGAAATCACAAATGACTGGAAGGAGGGATACCTCCTCAAGATCCCCAAGAAAGGTGACCTCAGCAATTACTCCAACTACAGAGGAATCACACTCCTGTCAGTACCAGGGAAAATCTTCAACTGGGTCCTCTTGGAGAGGATTAAGGAGGCCGTAGACCCCCAGTTACGAGACGAGCAAGCAGGCTTCCGGCAGAATAGATTGTGTATGGACCAAATAGCTACTCTTTGCATCATAGTCGACCTATCACTGGAGTGGAATTCTTCGCTCTACATCAACTTTGTTGATTATGAGAAGGCATTCGACAGTGTGGACCAAGTGACACTCTGGAAACTTCTTCGCCACTATGGCATCCCAACCTAGCTGGTGAACCTGATCAAGAACACTTACAGCGGAATGTCCTGCAGAGTCATCCATGCAGGACAGCACACAGACAGCTTCCTAGTGTGAACTGGCGTGAGGCAAGGCTGCTTGCTGTCACCATTTCTCTTCCTTCTTGCCATCGACTGGATTATGAAGACATCCACCATTGGGCGGAGAAATGGAATCCAGTGGACATTGTGGAGTCAATTTGAGGACCTGGACTTTGCCAATGACCTAGCGCTCTTGTCCCCCAGTAAGCAGCAAATGCAGGACAAGACCGACATACTGGCAGCCACATCAGCGCAGGTTGGCCTCAACATCCACAAAGACAAGACCAAGGCAAGATCCTCAAGATCAATTATGTCAGTAACACTTCATGGATGTCCCCTGGAAGAGGTGGAGTCCTTCACATACCTGGGCAGCATTATCAACCAGCAGGGTATAATTATATTAGATGAAGTAATGAAACTGCGAGTGCTTGCAATCAAATCAAAAAGTATATATGGTTCTGGTTATGCTGACCACAAAAAACCCCCCACACAAAAAACCCAAACATTTGTATTGATTTAACTACTAAAGATGTAAAACTTTAGAAAAAGTTACCCAGGTACCCAACAAACCTAATAATTGGTTACCCAGGTACCCAATCAAAGGAAAATTATATGTGAACCTGAACTGCTAGGTTATAAGTACATACATGTCAACCCCACCCCCCTCGAGAGGTAAAAGTGTAATTATTACTACAGTGGTCCCCCTCTTATACGGCCACCCCTTCCGCACTGGGAAAGTGGCCTCATAAGACGGGTGGCCTTTCCAGAGGGGGACTAAATTTTTTGTGAGAAGTATATGTAATGTACATAGTAAGAAAGCTACATTCTTCAAAGCATTTAATATCATCATTTAAAAGTAACATTAATTATTAAAAGGTTCTTCTTGTTATAATAATAAACTTATTTCAACTGAATATGCATTAATAATTCTTATTCTTGGCATAAGCGTGATATGTGAGCGGGTGTTGTTGTCATGCACACTGCAAAACCATTCAACAACATTGAATCTTGGTACATACATAATTCTCTTTCCATTTGCTCCATTTTCCCACTGCTGCTGAATAACCTCCTTACCAGTTACGATGTTGTTTATTCGAGTCTTTTCAACATAAAATTGTTTTATTTGAGTCTTTTCTAGCTAAAATTGTTCAGCAAGTCCCCCCTCCCCACCTCACCCGATGTCGTCCAGTAGAATAATCGTCTTTTTTCTAAAATAATCGTCTCCGTTTATGTGATGACATGTTAATGTTTGGTAATGATTTATTCAAATGTTGCTAACTGTATGCGATTTAATTATGCAGACGAAACTTTTGTAGAGCGGACAAAATGCCTTCTTCATAAAGGAAGCGATAAATGTGTTGTCACGTGATTTGTCGGTCTTTGTCTAGTACCCTGTTTTGTTCAAGGTTAGTTTCTCTCTGTGTCTGCACAATATCTATTTTTAGCCTATGCTGACCCTGCTATCATCTTGACAATTACGTCCGATTGTAATCATCAATGTTGCCAACTACAAGACTGATAAAACAATTTTTCTGCATTTAAACAAAATGCCATATGTTTTTAAAGGTAGTGATCTTGTCATGCGATTCATTAGTCGCAGTCTGGTACCCTATTGTGTTTACATTTCTTTACACTAAATGAGAGAAGCCAAAACGGCTTTGATATGTACACAGATTTGACCTGAATAATAGCACCTCACGGCCGTTAGGATTTGTAAACTTGACAGTTATTGTCAGTAATAATAGCCACTAATTATGAAAGTGAACAAGCTCAACATCTTACGAAGGGAAGCCATAAAGGCTATCAAACCATTTTCCCGCTGACTTGTGTATTGTACATCAATACCGCCACTTCTCAGCTGTTACTACTGTTCAATAATTGTAATCTTAACAATACAAGAGTGACTAAACTGGACATCTCATGATAACACAGCAGTAAGGCTAATCGGATTACATGTACTTACCTTTTTGTATGGATTAAAATTTGAGTCTTTCTTGGCTTTATGGAATAAATGTAGCTTCTCATGAGGCATAAATATTAACCTTAGTGGTACATGTACTTTAGTCAACACTTCTTTAAGTAACAAAAACCTGACATCGGGAAACAGAAATCGGATTACTTAACACACGTTATGTATAAAATACTGGTTCTGGATACATATTACAAAATATAATGTGGCCACTTGTGAGGGGTAAATTTTATATTTTTGCACAAATACACTGGCTGCTGGTCGCGTTAGAGGGGTGGCCTTTCGTGAGGGGTACTTTTGAACACAAACTCGTCGGTGCAGACGGATTCTGGCCATAAGTTGCGGGTGGCCGTGGGTCGGGGTGCCATTCAAGAGGGGGACCACTGTAATACCAAAAACCAAAAAGTCCAATCAGAGTATAAAAAAAGTCATCTATATATTACATGCCATATTTACAGAAAACCATATATTTGCTAGTTATTTACCTGGCTCTGCAGTTAATTAAAATTCTTGTCACAAATCGGCTAAATCCATATGGACAAGTACAAGAATACAGACACAAAAGATAAATTATTTATACATAACATTCGCTTTAACTAGTCTACATCACATTTAGTTTTGCTGAAAAGGATGTAAAGTCCATAAATTCTGAATGCTCTATTACATCACCGTGAAGTCCTCTTTCAAAATCTGTAAAGTGCTATTGATTTGTCCTTTTCCTGATGCAACATGTTTTTCAGTTTAACAAAATCCTTCTCCTCTAATACTTTCTAGTCATATAACATCCATGAGTCACAATGCTAAAGCCTGTTTCAGTTAATATCTGGCACCATGTATTTTTCAAAACAGACTGGTCTGCTATGTAATTGTGTATCAAGCTATAATGAATCTGTGACACATGGTTACAAATTCAAGAAACCCTTGTTTTCTTGGAAACGTGTCATGTACAGTTACCATAAATAGAAAATAAGTAAACTATATCACGTACATAGCCAAATGGTTGCACACACCAAAAAATATAATATCAGTAGATGGAGGTCTATTAAGGATCAATGTAATACGACAAGAGCCTCAAACTGTACTCGTTATTCTGTGCCTCACTTGCTCCTTACATTGCCAGACTTTTTTTCTGAACTTGGAAATTTTTTTCTTTCATGGACTTAACAAGTACCCTATAGCTAATTTTATTATCCAGGTAATTATGAATGGGCAGGTACCTGTTGACACCTTTACTATTTACCCCATTTTTGTTTTTCATTGCAACATAACCATACTTTTTTCTATCTAACCTCATCAAATGGGAAAAATATAATCGTCCCCAAGTTAGATTATTATCCCAAGAAAACTACAAACCAAAGCTGAAAAGACTTACTTCAACTTGAGTCTTTCCAATAATGCATTTCATAATCCTTGGTGAAAAATCAAATATGTCCTATTACATATCCGATCAATTAATAGGTTTTATGTACTGATTTTAATAATCAATGTAGGAATTAAGATTATATCTCGACTTTCTCCATTTTTATACAATTGTAACATCAGTCTGAGGATGACCATCTCTCAGAGATAACAAGCTTTTCAAATCTGCATCCATGGTAAGCATATTGGATGTCAGTTTCGCACCATCTTTATTTATTACAAATAAAAAGTCTTTTTGGTGTCATAATGATCATTCATTCTGGGGAGTAGTGACAAGATTTTTATGTTGGAAAACCCCATCATAACATTTATACATTCATGGGAATGGAAAGAAGTGACAACACCATTTGGATTTAGGACCAACTAGATATTATCAGAGGTCTTTTAGTGAAAATCATATATATGAACATCCAGTCAGGAGGAGTAGCAAGAAAGATTTTCAAGATGACTGCCATGGCAGCCATATTGGGCATCAGATCAGCACCATTTTCACTTCAGGCCAACAAGACATTACAGTTGATATGACCATCCAATCAGGAAAAATAGTGATTGCAAGATTTACAAGCTAGCTGCTCCACATCAATATTGCACATGGTCCAACTAGACATCATAAGAATGTGTATGTTTGTTTGGATTTTTAACATAAGCTTTAACAATTTTTCAGTCATATCATTATGATATCTGCAGTTTGGCAGTTTACAGTGACATCTAGCACCGGGGCATCATGCCACAGACATGTAGCATGATGTCCCACCCAATCACTTTATCCTGACACCAGGCTGACCAGTCCTAACACTAACCTCTTAATGCTGAGCGCCTAGCACATCAGCTATTAGTACCATTTGTATAAGTTTTGGTATAATTCGGCCAGAGTTCGAAGCTGGCAACCTCCCGCATTCAAGCATTAGGCTATCTGAGCAGTCGACATCATAGGAAGTATCTCTAGTGAAAACCTCATATGTATATGACTAGGTGTAGCAATAACAAGATTTCAAGACAGCCAATGGATAAAGGGCAATGGACAATAGATCATCCCCTATGCTCTTGAAGTCTTCTGGTCTAGAGCTAAAATTACCACAAATCTACAAAACACCATAATTCCACAATGAGTAGGGAAAGGTCCACATAACTGGTTAGCTGATCAGTTTGTGATAGCTAATGGGCTTTAGCATATATTTCACAACTGTAAATGGTCAGGTCAGGACAAATCTGCCTGGCAGCCCAACAAAGCTTGAAAATGTTCTTTGCCAACCAAGAATTTTACATCAAATTTGACAAAATAGTTCATAATTTAAGTTTTGTAATGCGCATTATTTTGGGAAATTATCCTATTCTTGGAATTTCATGACCTGAAAAATATGGCACTGCCGCATATAAAAGTCATCTCATAAATGAATTGTTGCAACCTTACCTTCCTGTATACATGAAGTCCAGAAGATGCTGAAAGCTGACTGGATCCATCTCCTTTAGTTTGAACACAGTCTGTGGTGCTCGTACTGAACCCATCCCCTCTTCCTCAGACTTCCTGAACATTTCGAGGAAATAGTTGCTCGCAGCTGACAGAACAGCTCGATGGACATCAATTTCTGTTGCACCAACAACAAGTTTGGCATCACAAAACTGTCGTTTTTTACGGAAGAGGTTAAGGAAGTTGAGCATCTGACCATAATGAGACGACTCCTCATGCTGAAGTCTCTCAGATGGACCAGAATCACCGTTCATGTGGAGTTCCATTGGACCGTTGGTTCTGTAACAAAGTTGAAAACACAGACGTTATTGAACTAAATACCTGTCAATGATTTATGTACCTATAACATTCCATTCAGTTGAAGTCCAAAATCTCAATCCACATGTGGGTCCTGGGAAGTAGGACAGACCTGGTGTGCCATCATTCAAGTCCTAAAATCTACTAATGGGGGCAGGAGCCTAGGTTGCTCAGTGGATAGAGTGCCCGACTTGTGACCAAAAATGTACAGGTTAAAATCCTATCATTGGATTCACTGAGCTCAGCAATCGGGGATGTCTTTGGACAAACTATTTTACTCTAATTATCTCTATACTAAATATCTTGTCAATTGCTTTCAAATGTAAAATGCACATAGTATTTTCTGTGTGTTCAGGATAGAAAAAATTGCTTTCAAATGTAAAAATGCACATAGTATTTTCTGTGTGTTTAGGATAGAAGCAATTGGTTTCAAATGTAATGTAAGCCAAACTGATCAAATCTATGTCAACTGCAAAAACACGTTGTTTTTTTTTAGCATTTGGGAACAATAGTACCAATTTTCCAAGTGCTATGTACAGTGAATTACACGTGCATTATGCAATGGCAAGCATCAAGGGCATGGATAATCGCTACTTCGGCCATATATCAATACAAGCCGTGGAGCGAAGTCAGTATTTCCCTTGTAACGATCCCGTGTGATCAGTAGAGAAATCTGAAACAAATCCCGCCAGAAAATTCACCGAAATGTAGGTTAGACCTATATCAATATAATTTTCGCCCCAGATTTATTTTTCCAAGCAACAGTGGTATGTTTGCTATTATCTATTTTTTTTTCCCCGCAGTCAGCCGATTAAAGATATAGATACCATTTGTAAACATGAACGACACGTGACATACAATTGTGAGCCTGATCAAAAGAACACAGTTTCATTAAAAAGAAATATAAAAAAACAAGATTTCTTATGTCGATACTTTGAAACTACTTTTGATCATTTCTGCAGTGTTGTCACAGACTAAAATGTTGTTTACTTACCTTTATATAGTGTATATTACAAAAGTTACGATTGTTTCATTATAGAATACGAATGATCAGATGTATGCCGCTCTACAAATCCACGGTCAAGGTCTTCTCGTGCGCGGTCAATGACGTAATTGACCCAGGGAGGTCTCCTTGTTTTGGAAAAGCTAATAAACAAGATTCAAATTTGATAAAAAAAAAAAAAAAAA
>JAECUM010051400.1:0-34120 GCA_016617855.1 Megalonaias nervosa | reverse complement strand
GATAGCGGCGGCGGCCCCCACGGTCGCAAAAGCAGCTGCGTTAGGTACTGTTGGAGCTGCCGCGGGAAGGTTATTCAATAAAGTGACTGGCGGATCCGTATTAAAAAAAAGAATTCCAGGGACTCAACGATGACGTCGTCAACGATAGTTCCACTATCGAATTTTGATTTACTCGATGCTGCTGCGCGGTTGCGTATAAAGAATTTTAGAGGTGTTTTTATGCGTGATCAATTACCAAAAATCCAAATCTATCAGAAACAGGTATTATTAATCTCGATAAAAGCTCTGGTCGTGGCACTCATTGGGTTGCATATGTAATTGATCCACGTGGAATTGTTTATTTCGATTCGTATGGGTTAGCACCACCAAAAGAATTTTTAAAATACGTCTGCAGATTTCAAAATATTCCAATCTGGTATTCAACGCTACCAACACAAACATTAACGGATCCACCAATATGTGGCCGTGAAGCACTAGCAGTACTTGATGCTGTATCAAGATCATCGAAACCACCTCATAAAGTTGTACACGAATATACATTAAATAATCGCTAATCATATAATGGTAGATATTTACGGACGATCAGCTAAAATCAAACCTCAACAAGAACCATCCGAAGACTTACTCAAGCGAGTAGCACGGCAGATCAATGATGAATTATCTGACATGCTCAATCTTGCCAACGTCGACGAAAACGAACTTGTTGTATTTCAAAACCGCGAAGGAAAACTGAAGACGAGTAATATTTCCATCAACGATATCATTGTGCGTAATCGCGCGTCCCAAGTAGGCCTCATTGCCGTGTACGACAGCGAGGGCAAACTTGTTCCTAGTGTCATTACTCCATCGTCGATCCGAGATAGTATAAGTGAACGATTGTTAAAAACCGGTGATATAATGAACGGCGTCATTAACATGAGCAACAACAAAATTATTAGCGTAGGTGAACCGTCGGATAATTTCGACGCTGCAACGAAGAAATATGTAGACGATAAGGAAATTCCAGTAACAACTTCGTTGTCGACAATCAATGATGGAATGACCGCATTTAGAACTGACTTTTCTAATCATGTAATTCTGTTTCTGAGTTTTCGTAGAAACGTGAACAGAATAAATGAAGATTTTTTTTGGAAAACCAGCAGTTGTTGATATTAAACTCGCCGACATAAACACGGAACTCAGCGATATTCTCAGTGGAATTCCTAATATGGTTCAAGAAACTAATCTGTTTAAATTCCTCACGGACGAGCAAATAATATCGTGTACACGGTATCATCAGGATCATCAACGTGGACACCGCAAAATAACACTATTAAACATACCGTAGAAGTAACCGGTGTGTAAAGGTTGTTCGTGTTCAGTTCTGCAAAATTTATAATATTTACTACATTTTCATGGCGCTATTCAACCGATAATTTTTCTGGGACTGTATCTGTAGTGTTAAATAAAGATACCGAAGAAACGTTTATGCTGGTATCAGATGATAAAATCTTAACCTCGGCGCCCTACTGGTGGTGCATAGAATTTGTAGCCGAAACACCTCCGTTGTCATTGTCGCAGACAACGTCTTAGACAACAACAACAACTAAAGTATAATGATAGACGTTGACGTTGATTGCGCTCACAGATACAGATACGATCAAGTAATAACATGGCAGAATAAATTAAAAACTATCATCGATAATTATTCAGCAAAAATAAAGAAATATCGTAGACGTGCGGTCATCGTTGATATCATGGTTTATTCGGTTTCTACGCTAGTTGCTGAAACCGGCGTAGTATTATCAACGCTGACGATGACGGCGCCGATCGTTGTAACAATCATTGTTTCATCGTCAACGTCGATCGCTGGAATATTTAATATTATAGCGAAAAAGATAAATACGTGCACGAATGAAAAATTGAACGAGTACACGATGAAATTACATACTGCAACGACCGCATACTCTAAATTGTCATCGTTGATTTCTTTGTCACTTAATGATGGAATAATATCCGATGAAGAATTCAGTATCGCAATAAAGATCTACAATGAAGTATTCGACGACAACGCCGTTAATGAAAAAAATTCATGAACAGGATTTAAAACAATAATAGTATAATAATGGCTGAGTCAAGGGAATTATTACAACAGATCGTCACTAATACTGCTCCGGTAAGAACCACAATGATATCAGCGAGTTCGACTTCGCCTGAATTCAGTATTAATTTTCCAACTGCAATACCAGCATCCGAGATAGGTCTAGCGCAATTACGGGTTTATTATAGTTGGCCCAACATTAGGTCAGCGTCGTTTGGTGGACTACAACCGAATAATTCATTAGTATTTGCAAATAAAAACAAACCCGATGGAACTCCTGATTGGCAAGTAGTCAGTGTACCAACGGGCAGTTATCAAATAGAACAGATCAATGAAGAATTCCAACGCAGAATTAAATCTATCACAGCAAAAGAATCAAAGATTGCCATTACTGTTCATGAACCAACGCTTTCTTCGGCCGTTGAAATATTGTCGCCGGATTACGCCGTTGACATATATCAGTCTTCGATCAGGTCAGTGTTGGGCTGGCCTGATATTCCACCTCGTTATGAAGGACCACCAGAACCACGTCGAGATGAATTTTCCATAGCAGAGCAAAGATACACAAAAATTCCAAAATATCTTACCGATCATGTTAAAATAGAATTATTTCCTAATCAAGATATTGACAGAATGGAGTATCCTAAAATCAGAAAAAGGGTTCTTTATACATCAGATAAAGGACATTTTAAACAAGGTACTTTTCAATTTTACAAGCTGAAAGAAAATTCTGATGATGAGTATTATTTTTATGATGTACCAATTAAAAATATTTCTGCAGCTATTAATGTTGATTATAATCGTAAAATTACTGATTTAAAAAATCTATTTTTATCATTATCACAATTTTACAGTGATGATACAAAACAACAAATAATTAAAACAATGACAGAATTAAATCAGATTAGATCAGATATGTATTTCATCAACAAAACTATTATCACAGATTATGTTATAGATTACAAAAGCAACTGGTTGATGTCTTTTGTAAAATTATTTCTTGATCATTACAAAATAACCGGAGATAAACTTCAAACATTTGTAATACCGGTTTTTAATATAACTGAATTAAAAAAGAGACTCACGGATATTATCGATGAATATTTTCCTCAAATTCTCGAATCATGGAGAAAAATATCACCACCAGCAAGTATTCTTCGACACAATAATGATCCGTACGGGGGCGGCCGTCATGTCTCACCGGATATCGTTAATATCACATCAACAATCGCGGTAAATCTAGTATGTGACGTCGTCGACGACAGTTATCAAGTGGACACTGATAAATCCAATCAGACCCAACAAGGATATATTCTCTACTCGTTTACCCCTGAAGTTTTTCCAGGTTATTTGATTGTGTCAGAACCAATCAATGTTTGTTTATCTGCGATGTCATAGTCGTCTTTTATCACGGATACATTTTAAAATTACTGACCAGTCTGGCCACTTGCTCGATCTTAGGTCGGAGTCGTTGAATATAAACCTATATGTACGTTCGTAATGACTTCGTCATCAACGTCATCGTAATGACTTCGTCAACGTAGTCCGTGATTACGTCACGGCGGAAAAAAAACAAGCAAAAAAAAAATATCAAATAATTAATTTTTTTTACCCCCGTGATTTTATCCTTGACGTTGTCAGTGACTGTGTCACCGGGATCAGAAATGAATTATTCTGATACAACACTATTGGTTTCATTGTCACTGGTGACTTCGTCATCATGGTCAGAGTCACACTCGTCTTTATCTTTAGCCAGTAATTCTTCCACGTCCTTGTCCATCAACTCCGTCATCGCCATGATATCTTTCAGTTGTTTTATACGAGCATGTACGAGTCTTTTCGTTTCGTATTCGTGAGATAATTCTAACCTAACCCGCTCGATGGCCCGTGATAACGGCACAAATAATTTCACCTGCGTGTCCGTGATTGCTGCCAGCGATCGTAACATTGCCTGTTGGATCAACTTTATGAATCTATAATCGGAGGGCAAGGTATATCTATTTTCTGACCTCCGAAATTATAATGTTTCCAAATCGCTCATTATTTTTTCAGGATCAAGCTGATCAGATATTTTTACGCCGCTGTTTTGTAATTTCTTAATAGCAGAAATAATTGATGTGATGTTTTCGTGATTCATTATTTTATATATTATAAATTATTTGTTTAAATAAAAATATATTTCTCAATAAATATATTTTTGAATTAATGTGAATAAAAAATATTTCTGAATTAATCAGAATAAAAAGGCAAAAGGAAGTACCTGCCGAGCAGGTTGATGACGTCGGATATGTAATTGTTGGATTGCGGGGTAATAAAAACACCCCCTAAGTGAAACCCGGGCGCCTTTGAGGTTCAGGGGTGCCAGGCGAGTTATACACCTGGAATTAGTTTCTTTTTACAATCTCATATCTCGTCATCAGCTGCCAGCAGGCGCCCCCAATTATAATAGCATCTGTCGCCGAATATCTTTAGCATTTTTGGAGACTCGAACACGCAGAGAATATACACTAGTGGATCCGCACGCAAACGCCTTAACCACACGGCTATCGGAGTTCTTATGAATATACAGTTAAATTTAAGTATACAACTACTCGCACTGTCTCACAGTCATGGACGGCAAATCTCTACACCGAAAGAAATTTGCAATTTTATATATTTCTGCCGTTTCTGTCTTGTTAAAACACTGTATTTTCAACTGTAACTCTGTTACGGGCCAGAACTGTGTTAGTAAATGCGTTGGATCGATATTATTCCAGTATATTCCGCCCGCTGCAGAACTGCGTAGATTCATTTAGCATAGTGTCGTCTGCTGCAATCTATATGTGTACAGTGATATAATATAACGGTTGAGGTTTTTATGTTTGTTTGAGAATATATTTTCTGTAATATAGTTGAGATGTTTGGACTGGAGAGATATTTAAGCATTACGATTAGACTGTAGTACCATAGCTGCTCAATCACTCTATCAACGATGACGGATTCTTATCACTGAATATGTATAAGCAATAACAAAAAAAAAAAGAGGGACAACTACTTGATTGTTCTATCAGCGATGACGGATTTATCTCGCTTTATTATACATACCGGAACGTGATTCTTTGATCGTATTTAACTGAATATGTTGATCTTCTTGAATTATCCGCCACAAATTGTACCGCACGCGAGTGAATACCAAAATATTTACCAGCCGCATACATGGATGGGAAAATTCTCTCTTCACCTGTCTCTGTATTTGTAGATATAACCGACCTCTTTTCAAACATTTTACATTTTCCAGTATTTCCAAGTATATTATTCTGACTCTGTGTAATAACCCGGAGGTTACATAAATTATCATCCTGGGGGTTTGAATTTATGTGATCAATTACAAATCCGTCTTTGATGACCCCATGAAAACATTCGAACACGAACCTATGTGATAAATATCTTTTTTTTCCAGCATTAAATCTAAAATAACCAGAATTATCAATATTACCAACTGGTTTTTTTCGTTGACAGTGTCTAATGACACCATCACGAGATGCTTCATAATTCTTGATGATGGGGTACTTTACAAATTCATTTTGCTCCATTTATATATAATGTTATTTGTCTAAATGATAATTTTGAAATCTGGCCAGATAGTCTTCAACGGTTTTTAACGGAGATTCACCTGACGACTTCTTATCATAATATCGTTTTAGCTCTCTGTATCTATTACCACCACACGCTACACATAACCGTGTTTCTCCTCTGACTCCAACACCGCATCGTAAACACGGTTTCGGTCCTAGACTACCTCTTCGGAAACTTTGCATATGTTGGCCACAGAATTCATTCACGCATGATTTATTACAAGGAGTTGAAAATCCAATCATAAGCCATCGGCATTTATTGTTTGTTTGAATCATTATATATATAATTAAAGTTTAATTAAACATATATATTTGTCTTAAATATAGTATGGAGGAATTTGAGAGATTATCCACAATTGAACCTTCCACCGCAAGATTTGATCTTGACAAATTACCAAAATCTTAATTTAATTTTTCAATGCAAGATCTGGCTTTGATTAATAGTGATACAACCGATCGTATCCTTGAAGGTAAAAAAGAATTTCGCAACGATGGTGCGGCTCATACTTGGTCGACATTCAGTATTATGAACGACACCAGCGGTGTTGTTGTCGATGCTAGAATGAGCGACGAACGAGGTAAAAATATTATTAACTATCTTCGACAATCAGCGATATATCATTTTAGTAACATTTATTGTGCAGACAGATGATGACACTTGGATTATTCGTGACAAACGTGGACCTGTACGACTTCATACAGGTCTGCTAACCGGTATTGATAAACCATATTATGAACGAGCGTATCCTGTCACGGCAGTTATATATGCAATATATCCGCTAAATAATAAACCTAACGTTGGGGATCTCAAACCAATGAAAATTTCAAGAATAAATTGTGTAGCTGAACGTGT
Organism: Megalonaias nervosa; assembly: GCA_016617855.1. Lineage (NCBI taxonomy): Eukaryota > Metazoa > Mollusca > Bivalvia > Unionida > Unionidae > Megalonaias > Megalonaias nervosa. The sequence goes on along the minus strand of JAECUM010051400.1, from coordinate 27,573 downwards.
CATAGAACATTTCTCAAAAGCAATACGCGGAAACGGTTTAACGGATCTAAGACGTATAAAAATAGATGAGTGGGCAGAAACAGTTAGAGATACCGGAGCATCTATCAGCAACGTTGCTAAGCTAGAAAAGAAATTGAGATTTCCAATAACAGTAAAAGCACTAACCGGAGAAATTTTGTACGAACCGAAATATATAAAAAATGGAAACCCTATAACAATCATTGATCATAATGCACATGCATGGACTGATGCTGTAACAATATTTCCACGAGATAGGACAGTTAAATTTTATGACGATTATATATTTGATGCTATCAGTGATATCAGTAAGAGCGACCCTGTATCTGTTTGGTTATTTCAGAGTTCAGAATCCGCATATTACGATCAATTTGTAAAACCTAACGGAGAGATTTACCGTAGAGAATCTCTCCATGAAGAAATGAAGAATCTTGCACAACGCCTTTGGCGTGAATATAATTCTGAAGTTGAGCAATTACTAAATAATTGTTTTACAGTTCCATCGGTTGAGGCTCACTTTGCTCAGAAGAAAAATTCATGGTCGCTGACACGATCAGAATTCCTTGAAGATGTTCAGAAAAGTTGTGTCGAATATAGACATGGCGGATTATGGAATACCCGATACGATCATCGTAAAATTATATCGGTTGATATGGTAGAGTGTTATGCTGGAAGTTTTCTTGGATACGGAGACTGTTCTGAATATTTTGATCGATTCGGACATCCCACACATGAAATAACAAGAGTTGCGATAAATGGACCATTACCTGATTTTGATTTAACTGGATTTGCTTGTGTAAAATCATTTAAGTTTCGTAATAATCTTCATCCGATCATTTATGCGTGGTTTGGTAGACATTTCTCAGAAAAATATTGGGTTCCAATGGTGCTATTACGATACATGCTTGATGCTGGAATCTTAGTGTCGTTGAGCGTAAGTGAAGCTATTATATCATATCATTCGCAGAAACAAGTTTGGTTACCACAACAAAAACAAAAACATTCCCTGACAGATCCAGATGAAGACTGGGATAGAATTGATTATGAAAATAAAGTTGCAAAAGATCTCGGTAGAAAAATAATCGGTAAGTTTATTCAAGGTGGTTCGTATGACCATAAAAGACATTGTACAAGATTAATCATGGATGATGCTGAGCTGGATTTTATAATTACTGATACAACGAACAAAGGAACATTTATAAGCAGAAGTAATGCTTATTTGTCAGACGGAACCAAACTAGGTAAAATCGTGAGTTATATCGATGGTGAGTCACCACAATTTACTCATTTAAGATCTTCTATGCTCGCTTACGTTTCTATAAATTTATTATCGATGATAAATAGATTTCCTTGTTACGCTGTCAGAGTTACTACGGATTCATTTTATATAAATAAAAAATATTTAGATTTGGTAAAACCGTTACTCGGTAGCGGCGAATGGGGATCATGGCGAATAAAACAAGAAAGTATACTTGACTATTCTGAAACAGCAGATGTTGATATCAAAGAAATATATTACGGTAATGACAATCAAACACCAGTATCAGCATCACCATCTGTATTTGATTCCGTGGCCAGACATAAAACCATTTATCTCAATGGACCTGGAGGTTCTGGTAAAACAACACGTGCGATTGAATTATTTCGGCAGAGTTCAGATATGATTCTGTTGACACCTACACACAGACTAGCAAGGGAAATAAAACAACGAGGAGTAAAATCTCAAACTTATCATAGTTTCTTCAGATGGTGTGGAGATACGTGGACACCTGAACGAATGGGTGAGAAATATATTCCCAAAATCATCATCTGGGATGAGATTTGTACGGTGTCGTTAGAAACACTAAAAATATTTCTTGATTGGTTACTGAAAAAAAAATACTGCCGTGATTATGTGTGGCGATCATGGTCAACCACCACCTTTCGTTGGGCAGTCTCCGCACGAGTGGTTAAAATCATTTGTGGATTATTATGAAGAAATAAATGATGATCATAGAGCTATTGATGAACCTCTGAAAGAATTTAAAAGATTAATCAGACTACAGCCAGATAAAATACAATGTGAGATAATGCGTGAAATAATTCCGGAAACTCCTGTGAACGATTTTTGGAATTTGTGGGCACCAAATAATTTAATAGTTGCGAGTAGAAAAATAATTCGTGATGAATTGCAAGAGAAATTATTTCTGTTACACAAGGAAAGATTTACAACGTCACCTGTACCATTATGTTATCGCCCAGCGGATACTCGACGACAAAATATTGAAGTTGAAATTCCAGGACGAGACACTGAAAGTGTCCAGAAACAAAATCTTGTATTGAATGATATTGTTTTGGTTGATATTGATGTTGTTGAAAGCGCGTTGAGTATGAATAACTCACCGTGGAAATTGGGATATGCCATAACGATTCATTTGTCACAAGGACTAACTATTACTGATACAAATATCTGGATTGTCGATGATAGAATCGAGTGGTCAAATTTAGTTTAACTCGCATATCTAGAGTCAGGAGAATATCTCAACTGCATAGAGTTGACATAGACTCCACAGAAAATAATAATCAAATTGTTAGTGACACTGAAGGTGTTATTGGCGTAATAAGAAAAAAATTATCCGGTTATAAGCAGTGTGACAAAAAGAATAATCGTGATTTTGATATCGATGTTGAATTTATTATGACGCTAAAACAACAACAGAATAATCGTTGTGCAAGTTGTAACTGTAATATGCTATGGGAATATTCGAGTAATACTCCAAAACAATTTACCGTGGATAGAATTAATAGTGATCTTGGTCATACACGTGATAATGTGTTGCTGACCTGTCTTGAATGCAATCGACGCAGGGGTTCCAATTTACAAAAGTGAACGCGGTGGTAATTGTGTGTCCGCAGGAATTACTTGTAATTGTTCACGTACAAATCCACGTTGGGGAGCAGTTGAATCTAGTCTGTATATGGCGGGTCTACCCGTGGAACTAACCACGCTAGAAATTTTATGTGTGGTCACACTCCAGATAGGATCAGTTGCTCTTTTTTTACCACCTTCAAGTTCACCAGGTTCATATAAATACCTGACAGTAACATTATCTAACACTGGCTGTTTTGAAAAGTCACGTTGTTGTACGTAGCCATCGTCGACCACCTTGTGGTACGGGGGTATATGTTTCTTTGTAATTGCATTAACAGGTTTCATAGAAGTTGCACGAGTAATTTCATTATTTAACGCAGCTATCACATTTGGTAATCTTGCAACCCATTCACGAGATCTTGTATCTGTATGAATTATTTCCTTCGAATACTGGTTTCCAAATAACCGCTCAGCGAGTGTTCGATTAAATCTTTCAACGATTGCCTGATCACGATGAATTGCGATGTGTCCTCGTCTGATTTTAACATTATGTTTTTTCATCAGCGATGATACTGCACCAAGAAATTCTTTGCCAGGATCAACCTGTAGCAACTGTGGACATCGTAGACCACCTTGTGGTCCGGATCCTCGTTTATAAATTCGTTCAAACGCAGATGCAACTTCAGTTGCTGTCTTTGTTGATAGCGGCTCCGCTTCTTTATATCTACTTGCAACATCAACGACAGTTAGCGCGTATTTGTATGTACGCAATCCGCTGGCGGATCGATGACGTCCACGTGTTTTAATAGTATCGTGCGGTAAAAACAAAATATCTGCTTGATGAACTTCATTGGGAAGGCTGACATCAAAGTACGCGTACTGAATTCTTTTAGGTGGACGCAGATAGATTTGCCATATTGCCTGTCGTGCTAACCACGCTGCAGCAACAGCACGTGAGACTTTTGCAGCTTCAGCAAGTTTACTAATCGCTGCTTTGCCCTTCCAATATCCTCTTGGGGAATAATAAATGGACTCCATTATAATAATCATATAATTAATTACCCAGCCCCTAACATTATTTTACCTTTCATACCAGTTTTTACTAAGAAAGCAGCTAATTTTTCTCGAAGTGATTTATTTTTTACATTACTTATGGCATGAATTAATTTTATATCGGCGAGATGTCGCTGTTGTAAATCTTTATCTCGATAAGCAATATCGAGAACATAACATGCTTGATCGATCCCATTTACGGGATATTCACCAGGCCGAGGTTGATCTTGATTGTCAAGACGAATATATAAACGAGTTCCTGGCCCACAATAATTATAACCCGGTAAGTGTTTTTCCCCGGGATATTTCGCCCATGGTAAATCCTGGTAATTTTCCCAACGATGCGGTGATATCGCCTCCCGTCGCTGTACTTGAAATAAATTTATATTTTTTTGTGCCACACTTTTCACACTTACCTGTCAGTGCACGCTTTTTATTTTTTGTCATTATTGTTGTTAATCCAGTAGTGGACGTGGCTGCCCTGCATCGAACACAATATAAATTGATATTATTTATTATATGGATATAATTGACTTTTCAGCGACACGAAAACAAGAGCCAGTCAAGCATCACCCAGCGCTACCGAATTCTATCAGAATGATAATAATAGGTCCATCTGGATCAGGTAAAACACAATTATTGCTTAATCTGATAATGAGATGGCTGAAGTGGGATAAATTATATTTAGTAGCACCATCCGTGGATGATCAGCGATGCTATGAAGTACTTAAGGATTTTAATGAAAATGCAAAATCGTTAAATGAAGACAGTGACGTTATTGATTTTATCACTGATATTGATGAAGCGCCATCTGTAGATGACCTTGATGGAAGTATTAATAATTTAGTAGTATACGATGATGTCATGCTGGACAAACAATCAAATCCAGCTAGGATATTTTCTCGAGGTAGGCATAAAAATACAGACGTGATTTATGTTACACAGCGTTATACACAAATTCCAAAAGTGATCAGAGATAACTGTAATATTTTAGTTGTGTTTAACGGAGTTGATAATCATACGCTGCAAAATATTTATTATACTTGGTGTTCAGGGGACATGGATATGATTAAGTTCAAACACTTTTTTTCAAAAGCACAAGCTACCCCGTTTGGTTTTATAACAATAAATTTACATGATCCGAGGTCGAGATATCATAACGGGCTTGATACAATATTTGGATAAAAACCACAGCAGCAGGGAGGGTAGACTGACAAAAATGACGCGCACGATTACATAAACAATCACTCACAAAATTTTATAAACACGGATGTCAACGGCGAAGTAACAGCGCGAACTAACACCGCAGTGATACTGCGAAGAGAATCTCGATAAGTTAGAGGTTTCAGTTTGACGTTATTGACCTCCTTTTTTAATTTTTTTCGTGTGAATCTTTATTTTTAGACAAACTTGCTCGAAACCCAATTTGTAGGGTCCACCCTCCCTGCTCGTTTTGCTTGATTAAATTTGTTTCTGAATGAACTAAAGCAGATGTTTCATGGACTGCCACATATCTGCAGCTTTGGCACATTCCGCGTTAACGTTTTTGATACAATGTTTCAGATTTAGGCTAGCTAAGATGCCAGACAGGGTCCCTACAAATAACATGCAAGTTATAAGACATAAACTGTCTTCTTTAGCTAGTAATAAAAAATGGCAAAAATATACTTACAATTTTACATCCTGAATTTCCTCAAAATGTACTTTCTTAGTTCTGCAAATCCGAATTACATGAGCCATGTCATGGGTTCTCAAGGTTGATCACACAGTTCGAAATTGTACTGTTATTTCGAATATATTCCAAGTGCAGTTACAGCCTCCATACTGCACTCAAAATGAAATAAACATTACATTCCACAGCGTCTTTTCGATAATTGCAATTGAAAGACTTCATATTTTTCCCACATTATGATCTGAATCATTCAATGACAGAGCAGAAACACGCATGCCGATGTCAACACACTTCAGCCTCGCTGCTTCAGTACGATGTATTTCATGTAGAACTGGCACAGACGCTGCTGGAATCCGATGTAAGTTACTTCATGTAGATAAATCCAGACCATAATCACGAAACTGCGTCTAATCGACAAAAATACCAAAACGTATTCATTCCAGATCAAATGGAAAAGTTGTTGCAATGCGCATTCATTCACAATATGACTCCAAATTTCAATTTTAAGTAGATCAAACGCCATTTTCTTCCGAAAATTGCATCTAGCGCGCGACCAACTTCAAATTTATCTGGGCGGAGTTACGTGCGCATTGATAATGTTGTATAATGATGCATCTACGCTTGTGTATTTAGTTTGGAATACGGCATACATTCAGTTACTTTGTTTCTTGTAGTGTATTTTTATTTATATATTTAAGCCTTGGGTAGAATAAGAAAATGAGCATATAATAAAAAGGTTACTGCATTTGTATGGGAAAATATGAACTCGTTTTTTCGGATGGATATACTGCACTCCCAAGGTCGTGCAGTATAACCATCCGAAAAACTCGTTCATATTTTTCCATACAAATGCAGTAACCTATAAATACCAATTACGTCATTTACGTAACGTCATAAATGATATGCATCGTCATAAAAATTTAAAATATATGACAGGAACGAAAAGATACATGAGTCTCTAATGAAACCTGAATCAGTAAAATAATAAAATAGAGACAAACAGTCACATATACAATTATATTTTTATAAAGGTTATACAACATATCAATTTTTTAATTAACATTTTATACAACTTTATATAGTGCCTTGGTATTAAGGCCATTAGGATACAAAGTATCTAACTCATGAATCCAATAACTATCTTGTTTCAGTCTATTCAAGTCTACATGCACAAAATCTATTGGCATGAAAGAAAACTCTAGTAGAGGGTGATTATTTGTATTAAAATGTATTGAAATATTAAAGGAGAACTGAGAATTTCAGAATTGGAAATTAGTACCAAAGACGCTATTTTGATCCTCAAATTTTTTGTCGCTTTATTTTGCCAGGTTTACGTTTGTGTATTCATTATCAAAACGATTGCAAATTTAAAAGGGGAAACAAAAGATTAGCTTTCCAATAGGCTTTAAGGCTCCCCTTTATTCAATATTCATTGTTTGGTTTGGAAAGACGATTAAAAATATTTTATTATAAATTTTTAAGTGGCTGTAGCAGGAAAAAGATGTCAAGTGATCTATTTGAATCATAAATATTCTTTTCATAATGGGCAGGTGTAGAATAAATTGAAGGCGGGTGTTTTGTCATTATTGAGAGTATTTTTACAGAATAAAAGAAAAAAAAGCTTTAAGTGTGGAGGGTCTCTTTGTGTCCGTAAAGCATCCCAAATGTACATTGAGATCCCGGACAGACCAAACATTATTTTCTTAAATCTGAAAAAGGAACACTTGAACAGTTGAGTGAAGACATGTGGTCTCTTTGCAAACTCTTTAATTCGTAAATATTACTATGTATTGAAAGAGAGTATTCTTAGCTAAGCGTTGGCATGCAGGACTTACGGTTCTAATTCAGTTCCCGTAGTAAACCTATGCAAACACTATGATATTAAAAATTCATTATTTTTACATTTCTGAGTGCTCATGATGAAACCTATATTTAGCAGTATAAATGCATCCTGGATGACAGCATTTGTAAAGAAAAACCATATGAGTCGCGGCATTTTCTGGATCTACGAGTGTTTGAAATGTGTGCTTTCAATTCCGCATCAAAAAGAGGTACTAATTTCAGTAATGAATGTTCCAAAATCAAGTCTGTTAAAGGACTGAAATTCCAACAACAAAACACTGTCTCTGTAATTTTTTTTCATTTAAAACTATGATAAGCTCTAAAAAGATTCCTCTTACTAAAATCTGTCTATTATTATCAACCAATCCTGGCCAGCCAAACCCATATATACACTATTATATCTTCACCTATTTCCAGACTGGTTCACATTTTTCCATACAATTAGTACCGTGAGTCTACGGTGTTCCTGTTTGTGTTTGAGATAAAAAGGTGTTTGAATTTGAATTTTTCAAGATAACAAAGTGAAAGGCCAGCTTCTTTGATGTGAACGTAATACTGAGTTTGAAAACAACCAGACCAGATTGGCTTTCCTTCCTATACCTCCAGTTTTCTTGAGAATTATCCTGCTGCAATTAAAGCCACATACAAATGCAACTATTCATTGTTTACAGCTACATTCAGGGAATTGATTAAGTTGTTCCATTTTCGCAGGGCTGTAAGAGATAACCAGGTTCGATAATATTTGTAACGAAGAAGTAGAGAACGCTCAGAAGTAAAAATACTTTTATGGTTATTACTTCAAAACAACGTTTCAACTAGATATGAAAACAGTACATTAAGTTATTCGACTTGTGCTGAAAACTAAGGCTTGCCAAGTTCATATTTTCATAAACTTGCTTCACTTGACATATTTAGTAAATTCAAACAGATAATAAAATAATCAACTACAGTAAACGTAGCCAAGATATACTAGAGATAGAGTAAGTAGTTACATAGGCCTGTCCGGGGGGGGGGGCCTGGGTCACACATCGCAGCTCATACTCTTTCAGAATATATAGCTACAATAAGGCTATTTTGTCTCCCTTTGTCATCTAAACCTTAATTCATCGTCTCTGCACAGTCGCACATGAGCACTTTGACTGGATCATTCATTCGCTAATCGCTGACTCGATCCAATCAAAAAAAGTATTGAAACAGAAACTAGACTACGTATGGAGACCCAGGTTGAGTGCATTGTGATCTGTGACATGTGCTACCTTGTACCATCGTCAGCCCTGTGCCCGATGTCTGCAAGTAAAGAATTCTTGGCCTTTTGATCCTATATATTAGGTAAAATCTTAACATTCTGCAGTAAAGCCTTTGTTGAGAACAGATTGCAAAAAAACCGTAGTTTTAATTAAGTGTGATGCAGTTATCAAAGCGGTTGGTTTTCCCATGGCGGAATTTACTTCCAAATTTACAGCGTTGTGGTGTTATCCTTCCAAATGAGCCTAGTGGTAGATAAAAATTGTACAAAAAAAATGCACAAAATTGAGGTAAACCTAAATTAATAGTAAAAACGGGAACAAAATGAAAATTTAAGATAAGGTGCAAACGTTTTTAAATAGTTTTAAAAGGTGTGATAATTTTAAACTTCAACAATTGTACCAAAAAATGTTAAAGATTATGAAATAAGGTACCAAATGAAACGTGTAAGAAAGTTAACAAATTTGTATTAAAAAAATATTTTAAAAAAGATTTTTTAAATTTTTTAAATTTTACGGGTGTCAAATTGTCAAAGAATTGTTTTTATCGTGACTTTGCTGTTAGAATTATCTTAGTCGTTTTTCAATGTTTTGTAATGGTTAACTTTCCCTGTGTACTTTTAGTCAGAGTACTTTTAGTATATGTGCATAAGAGTTATCTTTCCTTCCAAATTTCTTACGAAGATTTATCTTCCTTGTTTGCACATATCTGTATTGTCTCCTTTTATATGGTAGGTAGTATCATCAGCATTTACATTGTATACATGTATTATGCTAGGAGTTTTTCCCAGCGTTTTTATTTTCTAGCAAGAGTTATCTCGGTTTATTTTGTTATTAATATCTCCCTTTATCTGAATATGTTTTATAAATGTAACCCTTTCATTATTATTTGCATATTGGTGGAACTCTACAGTTTCGTATTTCGCGGAGGATTAGGTAAAGAAAAAGAATTTCCCCGGTTTTCGTCACTGGTTGTACTGACTATTTAAGAAAGATCTTAAATATATCTTAGGTATTGCTCAAAGAACTGTTAATTCTCTTTATTTCTGTTCTGTGATTGATGTGTGTGATATGGGTTATACAGTATGGCCTTACTTCAGATGTGCCCCTTTCAAAAAACTGCTAGCCTAGCTACACTTTTTCAGTTTCTCTTCCTGGACTTCAGAGGTAAATGGTAACAAAGAGCCGATAATTTTTAATTTTAAATTTTATATATTTGGTAATTCACTTATTGTATGTTCAGAAGCTGGTATTGTCTAGTCTGGCAGAATTAATTTCCACTATTTTAATAACTGTTAAAGATAGTATACTTTAGACAAATTCAGGATGCGTTTTAGCGCAAGGAAGTAGTCATTTTAGTTAGCCGTGTGCTTAGATCATGTATAATTTCCAAAAGTACAATACCCAAAGTAATCTCAGCTACATTCCATGAAATTATCATTGAGGTATACCAACATTCTTTCGACTGTGCCTCTAGCAAATATAAACAAATTGATCTTACAGTGGTAAGCTAAGAGGCTGATTCTCAACCAAGTGCGGATTCTAGACCAGAGACACCCACCCTTTTCAATTTTGTCAGAGAAAGATATTACTAAACATTTACTACTGTTGTAACCATATTTTGTCATAATCTTTTTCATACCTGCTGACTCTCATTGGTAGGATATCCGTTAACATACTGTCAATAACACGAAACTCTCGTATTAAATTGTCCATATCATATTTTACACCTCGTACGTAAGATCGTATCTGATCAAGTAATTTTTTGTAAGTTATACTAGCTGTTTTGCAGGCATTTTTTTTAAGTCACAAGTCGAGGTTCAAATTTTTTACACGCTGTTGCAAGAGAAACACTAACGCCTGATATTATCAACAAAAACGGATTTAATGATGCTCCACTTGAAATTATACCAGAGCTAGTCATTAGCAGTGGTAAATATGATATTATCCGAAGTATTTTGCTATAGTATTTATAACATTCTTTTACACACCAGAGGTTTTATGATAAAATTTGTAATATTTTACTAGTGCGTCAACATCTTGTTTTGGAATTTCTTCTGAAATGTGATTGAAATCGATGATATGTTTTTTCATTATACAATATTTTATACAAAGACAAAAGTTCTAGCGCCAGCAATCGAATCGAGAAACTCGCGAAATTTATTATTTTTAGGATCAGCTATAAACTCTCTGTATTTGTCATAAACATCTGACGAAGTATCATCATATCGTTTATCTGTTAGTACATACTGTTTCTTTAACCAAGCGTATGAATCAAAACTATTTCCTACTTCACTCTCATACAAATCTGTTTTATTTACAAAATTACTGTAATCGATTTCTGTTTCATCAATATACCCTAAAACTAAACTCAACTGATCTAACGTGTAATTTTTGAGAACAAGATGTTGTCTGATAATTGCATATGCGACTACGAAATTTGCTGACATTAATTTCTTAAGCTGATCTAGTTCAATTGTAAGAAGACCAACAGCAGAAGCTACTTTTAACATCACTTTCTCATATGGTTTTGTGAGTATTGTTTTAACTTCGTTGTAATAATTCCGTAATGACAATTGTCTAGAGTATTGGAATGATGGTAATGGAACATCATCTTCTTCACTTCTATCATAATATGAAGCAGACTTTACTTCCAACTTTGTTTGATTGACTTCTTCAAAAAACTTTTCTCGCTCATCATCACTAAAATTACTAATTTCATCGTCTAAACTTTTGATTATCTTTAGAGACTTGTTAACAATAATTGGATCAAATTCTGGGTCTTTTTTACGTATCATGGGCAAAATTGCGTTTGCGTACACTTTAATAATTAACTCTGCGTCTGACGTCATAGTAACAATTTTAACCAAGGTTTCTTTGTCATGGTAGTACATACCGAGATGTTTAAATATACCTCGTTTTGAAAAACTATCATATAAATTTCTGCCTCTTTTCATATTAATTTTTTTAGTTTCCGCTAGTTTGTCGAGACGAATATGATTTTCGTTTATTCGTCTTTCTTCCAGTGTTCTTCTACTATAAACTCGTGCCTTTATTAAGTCTGATTTTATCATCAAATCTATATTAGACCAATCAAGCTCGAGTAATATTTTTTTAAAGCATAATTTCAACTTGTTTCTGTTCTTCTAGACAATCCTCAGGATGACAATATCTGCTTATAATATCAAAGTTTTCTATTGTTTTTTTTCAGTTGTGGTCCTCGCATATGCATAACGCGAATAAAATTAGTAACATGATCTGGCGATATTAGTCTGTTTAATAAACTGATGCCAGTATATTTCATATTTTGGATTGTTTTTGCTGCTTCATTAACAGCTCCAACATCTATTTTAGGGTTTAAAATATTATCATAAAATTCTATTGCAATGGTTATAATTGGTGGTTCTGACATTATTTTATAGCATTAGATTAAATTTGTTCGTCGAGTGTATATATTTGAAATGCTGTCAGTCCTGGAAACGGATGCTCAGCAGCAAAAACATTAACTCGAAAATATAAGTACTTGTTAACAGTGTTTTCTGTCGGGATTGTAAAATATTGTGTTGTTGAAATGTAAGTGTCTGTTGTGCTATACAATGTTGCCCAATTAATACCGTCATTTGATCCTTCCAATCGCCAATTATAAATTCGACCAACACTGGAGTTTAATCGGCCTCGCAAATGAAACTGCCAAATAGCAACTGCATTGGGACATTTAATTTTGATCCAAAAATTTTCAACTTCTCCGTTGGTCGTTCACTCATGTCTATCAGAGAAAGCGTAATAAGGATAATTTTCAGGATAATACGCTGATGCGCTTACCTCAAACCTAACTCGATTGTCAGTTGCTTTATAAAGTATTGGACTATATCCAACATAGTTTTTAGTTCGTTTTATACCACTATACAGACTATCAACATATGCTTTATTTGTCAGATCATTAGGACTAACTGGAACATACGTCGTAGTTATTTTTTTGTCTCTCATGTTTATATTACCTGACATTGGTCCACCAGATTTTTTAAAGTATGGGACAAGTTCTTCTTTCAACTGACCATAACTAACAGCATCAGCATCATTAGCTGGTGGTGAGGTTATCGGTAATCCAGTTATTTTTTAATTTAACATAAATAGGTTACCTGTCATTGTATCGCCGGCTTTGTTAAGTTTATTATCGTCAACAGATTTTAGTTGTGCATAACTTACTTCTTGTGTTTAATTTAAGTTTTCTGGCGGATATGCAGTCTCTAAATTTATATTTTTTTCCCTGACATGTTGATATTACCTATAACCGATCCACCGATTTTATCAAGTTTGTTATCATCCACATACCTCAACTGTGCATAACTTACCGCTTGTGTATAATTTAAGTTTGCTGGTGGATACCTGGTCTCCAAATTTATTATTTTTATTTTTTTTCTGACATATCTAAGTTGCCGCTTAAAGTTCCTCCTGTCAACGACAACTTGTTGTCATCAACAGATTTTAGTTGTGCATAACTGACAGTTTGTGTAAGGTCAACTCTTACTGGCGGATAAGCTGTTTCTAAACCTAGTACTCGTTGATTTGACATAAACAGGTTTCCTGTCATTGTGTCACCGGATTTTTTCAGGTAACCCGATAAATCAATCTTGCCGTTTGTTATTATTGTTGTACTTTCAGCTGATAAATTTCCTGTTAATGTTCCAAATTTTGTATAGTAGCTCATTATTTATTGTCCTACATAAAATGTCAACATTAGTCAGTTTAATATAACATAAAATTATATAACAAACAATGGCAAAATCGTCGATATTAAACTTTGATACAGAGCGGTTGGTGAAACATAAACATAACAACGAACTTCCAGATTGTCATTATCTTATTGTTGGGCGAACTGGATCGGGAAAAACAAATTTGCTTATGAATTTACTTCTTGGTGATAATTTTAATTATGATCGAGTTTATATTTATACAATTAATCCGCAACAAGATAAGTACGAGCTACTAAGCGAATACAATGACAAACTTTGTGATGATCTTGATGTTGGTGAAGATTTTTTTATAATCAAACAACCAGAAAATCTTGTTCCAGTTAATCAACTTGATGCAGATGAACATAAGATAGTAGTTTTTGACGATATTCCGCTAAATAATGTAGAAATGAACAAAATAAGATCGTATTTTTCACTGTCGCGAAATAAGAAATGTAATTCTGTTTATTTAGCTCAAGGTTTTTATAATGTTGACAGATTTATTCGGCGAAATACTGGTTGTTTTATATTATTTCCGCGACTGGACAATGTTGACGTTAGAAATATCGCGAACGAGCAATGCGGTGATGTGACAAGAGATAAATTTATCGAACTTTATCATAAAGCTACAAAAGATAAATATAACTTTTTCTTATTTGATAAACTTACACATGATCCAACTAAAAAGTTTCGCTGTTGTATTGACATTTACTTGCAGTAAGTTTTTGTTTTCGATAGAAAATTATTTATAATTTTTCCAAGTTTATAAAATTTATATATAATAATTATGGATAAACGAGCAAAATACAGAAAACATATAGAAGATCTAAAAAAAAACTTGCTCATTCTCAAGCAGCATTTAAGCAAAAAGTGCAGCAAGCACGACGTGGACAAGTAACTGCTGCATAAACAACAGCTACGATTCTCAAACCAGTTACCGAAGCACTACTTGGAAAACAACCTGAAACTAAACCACTATCAGAAGAGGAACTTAAGCGACTACAGGAAAAAGGTTTGGTTGGATTAGTTAAGGAACAACAAGAAGCAGCTGCTGCAAAAATTGTTGCTAAATCCGCTGAGGAAAGAAGAAGATCAGCTGAAGAACTTACAGCGTATATTCTTAATCCTGTTGCTAGACAAGCTGAAATAAATCGGCTGATTGATAATCCACTCGAATTTGAACGACGATTAGCAAATTTAACAGTTGGGCCGATTAGAAGTAAGTTAGAAGATATAACGAAAAAAATTGAAGAATCAAGAGTTGTATTTCAGGAGATTTTGAGAAAAGAATCTTATCCAAGAGGATTATCACAATTTGAAACAGATTTAAAAAATATAAATAACAAAATAGAAGATGTTGAGTATAAAATGTTTAACTCAACATATTGTTTTAAAGATTCGAGAATATACGATATTTTAAAAAAAGAATATAATGCTAACGACAAAATTGCACAGTTAACGCAAATATCAGAGGATAATAAGAAACAGATCGATTTAGTAGTACCGGGAAATAGAGAATATTACAAAGCTATTGAAAAATACCGACAAGGTATTATCGCCGATCTTTATATCAAAGCTATTAATTAAATAATTAATGGAAAAAAGTTCAATCATCACACTAATGTTTTGAGTACCGTAGCAAAAGAAATAGATTTAAAAAGAGTACAAGCTGCGAGTCTGGTGGAAGCTGAAAAACCACTAGTTATATCGCCAGAGAAAATTGAAGAACCAATAGTTATATCTCCAGAGGAAACTGAAAGAAGGAAGCAAATTGAAAAAAATAGAAAATGACGGAAGGTAAAATAACAAAATCCGAATACAAAACTTTTTTTAAAAAATATGACATTGAAGATATTAATAATATTGCTAAATGGTCACAAGATAAATATGATGATCTTATTGAAGAATTAAATGATATTCATAGAGATGGAATAGAAGCTGATGGTAAAATTGAAAAAGCTAAAATAGAAGATCTTGAAAAACTTTTTAAACGAGTTAGAGATGGTATTATTGCTTATAATTTAATACCTATAGCGAAGAAATTTAAATCTGGAGAATCTAAATATGTAAACTTTTACGACGAGTTTGAATATAATGAGAATCTTCGCATGAGTCAAATGAGTAAAAGACTGGAACCGGTGTAAAAATATTTACATCAACTGCTGAAATGATAGGCAGATTAATGCTGTTGATATCATCAAAAGAAGCTGGTAATATTAGTGTTGAAATTGATAATGAAATTATTGACATACTTGATCATCTAAGATCAGAAAATTTATTAACATCTGACGAGTACGAAACTTTACATAGCGATTTAATATAAATCGCAACGACTTAATTTTGTAAAAATATAATAAATAGCAATGTCAACAACATTATTACTAGACTCTAGTACAGCCGCTAAAGATAGCGCAAATTTTTCAGTAAATTATATTCCGCCAATAGAATTAAATCGCGAAAAACGGTATGAAATTAGATTAATTTCATGTACGTGTTGGAATTCCATGGCAAACATTAAAACTGGTGTCAATGATGAAATTTCATTTGTTTTGTCAGTTCCAGATATTGTAAGGGGTAAGTTAAAAAAAATCAAAATTCCACAAGGAGCTTATAATATCACTGATCTAAATAAAACAATAAAGGAGCTTATGCAAAATGAGAAGATAAACCCTGATAATTTCGAGTTAACACCAAATTATAACACGTTACGCGCTAGAATGACATTAAAAGATACTATAGTAGTTGATTTTACGTCACCAAGAAGTATCGCGTCGTTAATCGGATTTAAACATCTAAATACTTCTTATGGTGCTGCTGCTGAAGGTATTGATTACAAAAATCCAGTAACCACATATGACGGTGAACTGCCGGTAAATATAACTGACGTAAACACATTATTAATAAATTGCTCTATTGCTTCTGGATCTTACTCAGCCCAGGGCAGTAAAGGGCAAACAATATATAGTTTCTCGCCAGATGTTCCACCAGGTTCTCTCATGCAAATTAGTCCAGGGCAAGTTATTTATTATCCGCTAAATGTTGAAAATCAAATAACAACAATAAATATGCAGTTGACAGATCAGTCTGGACGACAGCTGGATCTGAATAACGAGGTTGTTACTTATTATTTACACTTACGTGCGCAATAGCTTCGCTATCGACTTCGTGATTGACAATAAAAATTATGCAACCTCAGATATAATGAAACAGAGAAAACAATTTTATAGAAGAAAAATTATTGGTGGATTTTTTTGAAATATATTTACTAAAGTTATTGAAAATGTTCCGGGAATCGCGCGTAAAGTTGCACCAATTGCACTTGACGCAGGTAAAGCTTTTGCAACTGGAGCTGCATCTGCCGCTAAAACTGCGGTGGGACAAAAAATAGCTGATAAAATTAAAGGCGCACCGTCTACATCTGAGATAAAACAAGTTATATCAGAAATCGCTCCAACAAAAGAAACGCAACGTGCTATGATAACACCAACAAAAAAAAAACTTTTATCACCAAAGGGAGAGCAGATTATACAAAAATTAATATCTAAAGTAACAGCGCCGCAGTGACAAAATTTTATATAATCTAATAAATAAAAAATGTCTGTTAAAAATTATCTCGATTTAGCAGAAACTTACGATATTGATGACACTGTAACAGAATTTGAGTATGTTGAGTATCTCGACGAAAATTCTAATGAGCCAAATAAAGCTGATGTTAGAACATTTAATACTCGAGACGAAGATGTATTTCTACTGCCACATAAGGCAATGTTAGAAGTTCGCGGTCAGATTATGACAGTGGCCAATCCGCCTGTTGCAATTGCAGATGGAATAGAAGTAGCTCTTGTAACAAATGGCTGGTGTTTATTCAAAAGTGCTCGATATTAACTGGCCAATCAAACTGTTGAGGATATTTCAAGTCACTTACAAGTTGCAAGTACAATCTTAAATATTATTTCGTTTTCTGACGATTACTCCAGATTGACTGCAACGAACATGATGTGGTTAAAGACACTGGAGCTGGTGGTTTAGCCGTATCAAATGAACTTTTCTCCAAAGGTGTTTTGGTACACGGAGCTGATGCCGCTGCAGATGTTGTAATTGTAAGAAATTTTCTCATTGCTAATGCTGCCAATTTTGGTATAGACGCACCAGCTACAGCCGTTAATGCAGACGCTACAATAGTCTCACTTACTGCAGCTTGTAATAATCTTGGTATAACACCGCCAGGTGCAGCTGCAGACGGCGCTGCAATGTTAAATTCAATTAACGAGGCAATTGGCGTAAGAAATATACGTTACAATGAAGGTCATGCTAAGAGAAAGACACTTGCAGCGTTATCACGTCAAATTACAATGATGCTGCCGTTAAGTACAATATTTGGATTTTGTCGCGATTACAATAAAGTATTTCGTGGAGTTAAACATACACTTATTTTAGATCGATCAGAACAAAACGACTGCCTGTTTAGGTCAGGCGGAGCTGATGTACAATTTATCATAAACAAACTTGCACTGTGGATGCCACGAATAACACCATCAATCACTAAAATGTCAGAATTAAATGATATGCTGCAAAAACATACAAACAGAATTTATTTTCAGCAACATAAAATATATCAAACAGCAATTCTAAATACTACCGACTACACATGGCGAGTTACAACAACATCAAGTGAACAACTGCCGAGGCAATTATTTGTTGTATTTCAACGGCAAGCTCGACGTGGTAACCAACAACAAAATAATGCAATATTTGATAACGCTGATGTTAGACGAATATATGCTAGACTAAATTCGAAGCAATATCTGGAACGAGCGATAGAATGTAATTTTGCAGATGACGCTAATAAAAATATTACTCGACCTTACATGTATCTGCTCGACGCAGTGCAAAAATATCAGGATGTTGAAGATGGATCTCAGATATCAGTAGAGGAATTTCGTACACTTTATCCAATATTTTATTTTGATGTTGGTAAACATAGCGAGCGAGCAGTTGATTCGACAGCTGATATTGAAATTACCTGGACTCTTGGAGCAGTTCCAGTAGCGCAGTTGTATGTGTACGCGTTAGTGATCAGCGACAGATTTATTACGATTGATTCCGTTGGAGGCAAAATGACAGTACAAGTTTAATCTGTAATTTTAATATAAGATGACAAAATATACTGTAAAAGAAATATATTTGACTGATGGTCAAGTTAAAAAATTAGCAGCTGCTGTTGCAAAGCAGAGACAGGTATAATTAAAAATCAACCCTGACATTTCCAAGGGTAGTTTAACAAAATTAATGTTGACCAAAAAACAGGTGAACAGGTACAATCGTAAAAAACCTTTTGTTTTAAATTTAAGTGCTGCACAAATAACAGCGATGTCAAAACAAGGTGGTTTCTTTGGTCCGGCACTATCAGTATTAGCTAGCTCAATTATACCTAAAATTTTGCCGGTGTTAGGTACATTAGGGCTAGCAGCAGCGTCTGGAGCAATATCTGGCGCAACGAAAAAAGCAGTTGAAGGTCGTGGAATTGTTGGCAGTGGTATAAAGAAAATTTCAGTTAAAAATTACTAGTAAATTTGCAAGTATAAACGTCGATGGTAACAAAATTGTCAATTCTACAAGTTTAATTTTTTGTGACTGATAAATATAATGCCACGATGAAGAAAAACAACAACGAAAAAAAAAGACACCGCGACGTCGAAGAACAACCAAAGGAGAATTTATTCCAATTGCTCCACTTTTAGCGGGACTAGCGGGAAGTCTACTGCCAAATCTGCTGGGAATAGGACGAGGACTAACATTGCCGGGAACACGGCCTCCCCGCTAAGTAACTTTGATATACTTGATAAGTTAGGATCGGTTCCCGGATTCCACGGAGTTTATTCTAAAGATGAACTTACTAACATCACAGGCGGTTCCTGCGTGATAAATATACAAGATTTCAACGACGGATCTGGTACACATTAGGTAGCAGTTTATGATAACAATTACTTTGACTCGTTTGGACTTCCTCCGAGCGACGCAATAAAAAAATATATAAACAAAAAATATAAAATAATATATTATTCGTCCAATCAACTTCAACCTGTTGGAACTTCTGCTTGTGGATATTATTGTATAATGTTCATCAAACAAATGTCCCAATCACCTGACAACGTCAGGGAATTTAATTTTTTTAAATTTATTTTACAATTTGACGAGCATCCTAACGCTAATGATGAGATTGCAATAAATTTTTGTAAAGCTATCTAAAGCTTGCAAAAAAATTATTTATAATTTTATCTAAATTACAAATATGTAATGTCAACATATTGTCTCAAATGTAAAACTAAAACAGAAAATATCAATGAAACAACAGAAAAAACAAGGAACAACAGGACGATGCTGAAAAGTATTTGTGCAATCTGCGGAAAAAGAAAAAGTACGTTTTTAAAGAAATTATCCCCAGCGATAAAGTCGTTGGGAGCTGGTTGCCCTGACGTTATTTTAGTAGACGACTAATTAATAGAATGATATGTAAGTGTGATTGTGATAGAGATTTATATCTCGAGCAAAATAAAATTGTCACATACTGTCAACGTTGTAACAACAGAGAAATAATAGGAACAGGTACAGACATACATAAAGTAATTGGCAAATTACCGAAACCAAATGGAGGCTGGACATTGCCAGGCCATCAATATACTGGACCTTATAATCCTCTCGATAAACAACTAGATGAAAACAATAATCCGCTGCCAGGACAAGAGCCTTACAATCAAGTTGATGCAATAGCAATGTGTCATGACATTTGTTATCGTGACAACGAGCAGGATAAGGCTGGTTGTGATAAAGTAATGTTAGACGAACTTCGTGATATGGAGCCGACAAATATGCGAGAACGTTTTGATAGAAGGCTGGTGCAGGGTTTTATTGGACCAAAATATAAATTAGGACTCGGAAAGGAATTGTATGATGATCTTGCAGCTGAATTACACAAACCTAAAAAAAACCACGTTTCCGCGACGTAAGGTTGTTGCAAACGCCGTTCATGATATCTGGGCGATAGATTTAGTTGATGTGTCAAATCTTGCCGAATTTAACGATAATAAGAAATACTTGTTTAATGTTGTAGATGTTTTTAGTAAATATGCTTTTAGTGTTCCAGTTTCAGACAAGACAGGAACGTCGATAACAGATGGGCTAGAACAAATAATAACAACTACAGAAAGAAAACCAAATAGAATCTGGACCGATCACGGAGCAGAATTTTTCAATAAAAAGTTCGAGTAGTTTTTGGAACAAAATAATATCAAAAAGTATGTTACAGGAAACGAAGGTAAAAGCGTTGTCGTCGAGCGATTTAATCGCACGCTAAACGGAAAAATACACAAATATTTGATAGCTAAAAATACAAATAAATATATTGACAATTTACAAAACATTGTTGACGAATATAATAAGACGAAACACCGAACCACTAAACTGTCGCCAAACGACGCAATCAAAAATCCAATATTAGCAAATGAAAACATGTACCGCAGACATAAATTTAAAGTTAGTGATAAAGTTAGAATTTCTTTAACGAAAAAAACATTTGAAAAAGGATTTACTCCAAACTGGAGCGAAGAAGTATTTGTTGTTAATAAAGTACTTTTAACAATACCCGTAACATACGCGTTAAAAGATTTATTAGGTGAACCTATAACTGGCAGTATTTACAAGCAGGAACTTCAGAAAACTTCCCAAGACATATTTGTTATTGAAAAAGTTATCCGAAAACGCGGCGACAAAAGTTTAGTTAAATGGAGAGGATACAGCGATAAATTTAATAGCTGGATACCAACTAAGTCGATCCAATAATGTTATTATAAATTTGTTCGTATTTAACAAGTACAGATTTACATTTGATAGTTTTACATAACGAAATTAAATGTAATTTTCTTTCATCATCAACTGGCATTAAATTAAATATTTTAGCAAAAATAAAATCGTAATTTATGCTCCTTTGCTGGCCAGTTATTTTTAGATTTAAAAACGGTTTGACAAGCTGCCAAAATATTTGTTGTTCGGCAACAGTAAAATTAAATTTTATTATTTTTTTTAGCAATGTGATACTTAACATTATATCGCCCCGTTGTTGGTCTGCTGTAATTTTTTCTGTCAACAATAGTAACTACTTCATCATCGTCGGATTCGTTGTTGTACAAAATATCATCTTCGCTATAGCTAGAAAATTTGTCTATATCGGTAGAGATTAAATTGTCGTTAGTAATTGTGTTGTTGGCGACTTTGTCGTTGGCGACTTTAACGTTAGAGATATAATCTTCCGAATATATTTCAGCAAGTCTTTTCATCAAGCTCATATTATAATATACTTTTATCTAATTTATAATAATAATATCCAGCGAAACGAAATCTCCTGATGTAAAATATCATCAAAAAGTTAATATATTAAATTACAAGGAACTAGCCGAAGCAGTTCGAAAATGTCTGTCGGGTTATAGTGCATATTCTGTTGACGTTATTGTAATGCCTGGCGAAAATGATAGAATATTACTAACAGCAGCAGAAAAAAATAAACTTAATGATATTGCTTTTATAACATTAAAATTTGATCGCGATGATGTTTTGATGTTTGCTCATAGCTGTCTTACTAAGACAGAATTACGAAATATAATTAATCATCATATCTGAAACTAAATCTATCAATTGTTGACTTTGATGCTGTTGATTTCGTTTTACCGTCAGCTACAAATTTTACTGCACGATGATCAATTTTATGATATTTTGCGGCAGCTGTTATTGATCTAAATTTCATTTCTTCTCCAGTCTCAATATTTACTGAAATAATTGATTTTGGATCTTTAAAATTAGATCCATCAGAATTAGCTCCACGTCGGGTGTTTTCTTTTTGTGTTACCAAATCTAAATTTTCAATGCGATTGTCTGTTTTAATTTCGTTAAGATGATCAAGAACTAAATTATTTAAAATAGCGCCATTAAATGTTTCGTACACAAAACGATGTGATAGATAACAAACCTGGTCAGTTTTAGTTTTACATACCATTACATTCAAATAGCCGCTGTTTTGCATAAAACCAATAACATTTTTCGTTCTTATATGTCGAATTATCACGCGATCATTAGCTTCGTATAGATTAAATACTGGATGAGGTTGATACTCATTTTGTAATGCTAAATTCTCAATATTGTCATCAGTAATCGAGCCATTTACTCTATATACTCGTTGTCCTTCTGGAATATCATCGCAGAATAAAGTATAAACAAAATCTTTTCTGAACATTTCGGTGATATCTGTATCATCTCCTTTTACTGAAATTATCATTCCAGCTGGTGTTGGTCTGCTAATAGATTTTTTAGATTTTATGTTAATAACCAAACCTAATGCATTTCCAGCATATAAGTTATACTTCGGATGAACATGATACGCCTCTTGCTCTTCCGTTGTCAGTCTTATATATATCAAAATTTCTGTCATTATACTATAAAGATTTTATATATCTAATTGATTTTTCAACTGGCGTGCTGTGAGTTATCGATCGAACAATCAATTAGAGATATAATATTACACTATATAAAATATAATGTTAAAATTGCGTGATATTGCCAAAAAGAGCAGTATCAAAGCAGAAAAAATTGCTACAGCATTTACAGGATACGACAGCAGTTACAAATTTGATAATCAAAATGTTTTAGTAAATTTTAACTCCACAAATTTATATCATCTTTTACAACCTGTTATAGCTCAAGAACTTGCAGCTCACAAAAGTATCAAACTAATAGTACAATATCATACGATTTTATCAAAATTACATGTAGTCGAAAAAGATATACTTGATATAATTTTTGAAAAACAAGTTTCGACAGCGAAATTTCCGAACCATATCTAACAGCTAAATCACGAAAAATATTAACTGGAACAAATATTGCCACAGTCGCCGCTGAAACACACCAGGAAATAAATAAAAAATTGGAGGAATTTACTTCATCTGGGTCAGATTGGAAATTTGAAATGATAAAAGAGGTTTTATTTCACACAGCAAAATATAACATACTTCGAGGTAGTTCTTACGTTGATCTCCCTAAAAAAATTAAAAACAAAAAATGCTGTATAAATGTTAAAAACAACGACGATCAGTGTTTTCGTTGGGCAATTTTGTCTGCGAAACATCCTCAAAGTGACCACAGCGATAGAATTGAAAAGTATTTGCCATTCAAAGACGAACTAGATTTTAACGGGACAATTTTCCAGTGGCAGAAAATCAGATACCAAAGTTTGAAAAACAAAACAATATCTCAGTACATGTTTTCGGACTAGATGAACGAGAAAATGTTTACCCAAGATATATTTCAGAGACTGCTACACAAAAGACAATAAATTTATTATTTTATCGAGGACATTACGTTTGGATAAAAAACTTTAACGGCTTAGTTGGCGGACAGTATAATAAAAATAAAAAGAAGAAATATTTCTGTTACAGATGCTTACAAGGGTTTTCTAAACCTGAAAAACTACAGGAACATCTTAAATACTGTGTCAACGTTCAAAGAATAACTATGCCAAGCGAAAAAGAAAAAGTCTTAAAATTTAAAAATTACGATCATAAGCTAAATATATCTTTCGTTATTAATGCTGATTTTGAGTGTCTACTCGTTCCAGTAGCCGGCGCTGAAAATAATCCTAATAAATCAAGTACAAGAAAAATACAGCAACATGTTCTTTGCGGAGTAGTTTATAAAGTAGTTTGTTGCGTCGACGATAAGTTTTCATTTCCGACTAAGTTATATAGAGGTAAAGATAATGAATCTGAAAGTCCGGCGGTATGGTTACTAAAAACTCTTATAGATGATGTTATTAAAATTTCTAACAGATTATTTAAAACAGCTCCAATAAAAATAACGTCTAAACAACAACTTGAATTTGATGAAGCGATTAATTGTCATATTTTGCGAAAAATCATTGCCTGAACAAGGTTCAGGTGATAAAGTTTGTGATCACTGTCATCTAACTGGCCAGTATCGTGGAGAGGCTCACAATAATTGTAATTTAAAATTTCATGCGCCAGATTTTATACCTGTCGTTCCACATAACTTTTGCGGCTACGATAGTCATATCATTGTAGAAGCTTTTAGCAACGAGGAAATTAAATCTAAACTAAAACTAAATAATAAGATAAAATGTATACCAAATAATTTTGAAAAGTATATGTCAGTTACTCTTGGTAAATTACGTTTTATTGACAGTCTGCAATTTATGGCAGCATCATTAGATGAGCTCGTAAAAGGTTGTAGCAATTTTAATAATCTGCGAAGTTGTTTTGGTGAAAACTATATCGATCTGACAAAAAAAGATGTCTTTCCATATGAGTATCTCGACGACTGGAGCAGATTTGATGAAACTTCTCTGCTTAGCAAAGAAACATTTTACTCGCAGCTCAAAAATGAAGATATTACAGACGATGAGTATAAATATGCACAAAATATTTGGAATAAATTTAACTGCAGAGCATTTGGTGATTATCATGATTTATATTTGAAAACAGATGTTTTATTACTAGCAGATGTTTTTGAAAGTTTTCGTCGAGTAAGCTATAGCAATTATGGACTAGATCCTTGTTGGTATTATTCTGCTCCCGGGTTGTCATGGGACGCTCTACTAAAAACAAGCAAAATAGAACTGGATCTCTTAACAGATATCGATATGTTTAATTTTATTGAAAAAGGTATCAGAGGCGGAATTAGTGTTATAACAAAAACAAATATGCAGTAGCTAATACTAAATATCTAAAAAATTATGATAAAAAATCTCCCATCTAATCATATTATTTATCTAGATTGTGTCAATTTGTATGGTTGGGCCATGTCAGAGCCAATGCCCTGCGGTGGGTTTCATTGGATAACTCCAGATCAGTTTCTTAAAGAAACTGAAAAAGATTTACATGATATTTCATACTTTGTTGAAGTCGATCTAGATTACCCTAGTTCGTTACATGATCTACACAACGACTACCCATTTTGTGCAGAGTCTATGATGATAGATTACAGTTTACTATCACCCTAGCAACGAGCCATGACAACAGCAAAAAAATTCGATTGTTAATAAACTAGTTCCAAATTTGCTAAATAAAAGAAATTACGTGATACATTACAAAAATTTAAAACAGGCAGTAGATGCTGGACTAATTCTGAGAAAAGTCCATCGCGTACTAAAATTTAATCAGTCGAGGTGGATGTCAAATTATATTGACTTAAATACTAAAGTCGTGCTGTGGCTAAGACCGACTTTGAGAAAAACTTTTTTAAGTTAATGAATAACTCAATTTTTGGAAAGACAATGGAAAACCTTAGAAAAAGAGTTTCTATCGAAATTGTAAATGATATAAATCGCAGAAATAAATTATTTAACGATGATGGTTTTGTCAGCATGAAAATATTTAATGAAAATCTTGCTGCAATACAAAGACGAAAGACAAGTTAAATAAACCGATTTATGTTGGTGCAGCTGTACTTGATATATCAAAGTGGCTAATGTACGACTTTCACTATAATTTTACTAAAAAGCAGTGGCCAGATTCAGAATTGCTATTTACTGATACAGATTCGCTAAGTTTATAATATAAAATGTGAAGATGTCCATGAAGATATTTATAAACACCGTGACCTATTTGATTTATCTGATTATCCGACTAATAGTAGATTTAATGATAATACGAATAAAAAAGTTATTGGTAAAATGAAAGATGAGTTTATGTTTGTGCCGGTGAGAGAGTTTGTTGGATTAAGGAGCAAGATGTACGGTGTGATATTAGATGATAATAAACTGACAAAGAAAGCGAAAGGTATCCCTCGCGGATATGTGAAAAAGATGATGCATTTTGACGATTTTAAAACAGCGCTAAACAGTAATGTCAGTTTTATTAAGACAAATGTCATTAGATCAAATCATCACAAACTTGAAACTGATACGATTTTTAAACGTGGACTAAGTAATTTTGATGATAAAAGATATTGTAAAGACGGAATTAATACTTTAGCACTGGGTCATTATAGAAGGGAGATAATACCGTTCCAGCTTGTTTAAAAATCGTATCTGGATTGTCGAACATAGATTAGTACGAATGCACTTTATGTCGGTATTGATTTTCAGACTATCTGTAATAAAGCGCTGCTGGTGATTTCCGGGTTTATTAGTGAGTTCGTTTTGTCTGTTAAGTGATTTCCAGGTGTATTAGTCTGTCTGTCTGTTTTTAAAACAGAATTCCATGAATCTTCACAGGCTTGGTAAAAAACCCACCTATTGATTTTCAGACTGCAGAGTCTCCTGCCTATAATATACACAGCCGCACAGCCGCTTCGTTTTTCTGTATAAATAGACGGTAATATATTTTAGATTTCGTTTTTCTGTACAAATGTAGGATTTCAGATTAACGTTTTTCAGAATCAGAAAAATGAAATGCTATTCAAAATCAGAAAGAATAAAATGCTATTCACAATCAGGTAACTGGTAAGTATATAGTAATTTCTCAAACATATATATATGTAATCGAATTTCATAGCTCAGTGCAGGAATGTTGAATTCTTGTACTAAAGGTCTGTGGTTCGATTCCCATCACTGGCATATGTCGGTGGGTATGGTTCTGGATTACCAAAAAATTATTTTAATTGGGGGTACGAACCCCAACAGAAAAAATACACTCTCCCACCATGTAACCACGTGGTGGGTGTACTTTTGCACTCAACTCGGGGTTATCATGGGGAGAGTGTATAAAATCTGTTGGACGTAGGTAAATCCCCCGTTTATGTTTGTATCGTCTCTTAGGATAAGTTTATATATCTCTTAGGATAAGTTTATGTATGTGCCGTCTCTTAGGATAAGTTTATATAATGTGCCGTCTCTTAGGATAAGTTTATATAACGTGCCGTCTCTTAGGAAAAGTTTATGTAATGTGCCGTCTCTTAGGATAAGTTTATGTAATGTGCCGTCTCTTAGGATAAGTTTATATAATTTGCCGTCTCTTAGGATAAGTTTATATAATGTGCCGTCTCTTAGGATAAGTTTATATAATGTGTCGTCTCTTAGGATAAGTTTATGTAATGTGCCGTCTCTTAGGATAAGTTTATATAATGTGCCGTCTCTTAGGATAAGTTTATATAATGTGC
>JAECUM010051399.1:0-11791 GCA_016617855.1 Megalonaias nervosa | reverse complement strand
TGATCAAGGTTACAAGTTCCAAGATGTGGACTGCAATCTAATGATAAAGATGATATACCCTACAAATCACCATAATTAAGTACAAGTTTATTATAACCTTGAAAAATTTAAAATGATTTAGTCCAAGAATTGTTCAATGGCATTTAAAATTACACACACACACACACACACTCTCTCTCTCTCTCTCTCTCTCTCTCTCTCTCTCTCTCTCTCTCTCTCTCTCTCTCTCATATACTCATGGTAAGATACTAACTGTTCTGTTATTGGAATCAGTATCACCATAATCAATCTCATTACTCAACGAAATTTTCAAAAATCAGTCTCAGATCATTGTTCATCGAATACACAAAATGACAGAAGAAAACTGGTCGTTACCTTAAGTGTTGTATCTACACAGAGCTTGATATGTAAAGAAAATATCACTTATCCAAGATATATAACTGGTGCTCTAAAGATTGAAAATATGTAACAGGGAGGAAACAAACATGTCTTTATACGTCTAAAATACTTTGTTGATGATAAGATAAACAATTTTTAAAGATATAGTACTGAAATCCCTAAAGTGGTTTTACCTTCTAAATGAAAGAAGTAGAGAAGAGGTGTATGACTATATAGTATCAATTTACAAACGTCGATCGTTGATATAAGCGCACCCCAACTGGCTTGCAATATTGTATCCCACTTATTCGGAACTTTAATTAAGTTCTCAGTAACATCTATAATGGACAACAATATTATTAACTCCTTTGTGTTGT
Organism: Megalonaias nervosa; assembly: GCA_016617855.1. NCBI lineage: Eukaryota > Metazoa > Mollusca > Bivalvia > Unionida > Unionidae > Megalonaias > Megalonaias nervosa. The sequence continues at coordinate 11,036 of JAECUM010051399.1, read as the reverse complement.
GCCTCTAATTAGATATCTCGTTGGGTGGACATAAAATCTTGTATACTCTAAAACGTCTTAAGAGCAAAATCTAGTGTTTACCTTAATGTCTTCTGATTTATGATCAAGAGTGTTACGTCAACTCAGCGGTCATCCTTTTATTCTTATTTTGATAATATGAGGACATCGGAAACGACGAGATGAAGCCAGAAGATATATTTATCTTCAACACGAATTAATTGGACTGTATTTCATTTACTCGCCGTATGAATCAATTTACGGAAAGACAAAGCCAATTCATATACAATTCTGAAAGAATTCCTAGTGAAAACCTGACATAGTAACGGAAGTCAAGCTTTATTAGAGTGGGAAAAATACACTTAATCCTGATGAAGTGCACGATTAAGAAAACGAGTTTATATCTTCAGCAATTTATCTCGTAAATCCGATCGTCGAATGTCTGAAATATTGTGCCCTATTACATACCAGCAGCACGCTGAGCAAAGAGTGTCTGTCAATAAACTCCACTTTTCAATACCGATGGAATTCTAATCAATAGCATACGAATGTCTATCATACTCTTGTCGCTAACAATATTTACCGAACTGAGCCTGCCTCCAATCCAAATATATTTTGAAGCGCTCATCATCTGATTAGAAATTCTATCTCACACATTTAGGTGTGCCTTTGATTATAAAAGGCACTAGTCAGCGGAGACAAGATCACAAGAAACTGAAACCTTGAAAGGAAAGGATACAGGCGGGAAGTCTATCGTATTAGCGAGATGAAACCGTCTTGGGCATTGACGATATTTTTGTTTGTTTATAGTGGTATACTGTTCACGGCAAAAGGGTCCGAGAAAGAAGAAAGTTCTAAAGAACTTGGAGCGAAACAATCAGAACTTTCACTAACTGAAAACAGAAATAAGAGAGATGCCTCCGAAAAGGAATTTGAAGTATATGATAAAAGACCAAGAGAGTTAGTCGGGAAAAGATTAAGAGATTTTGTTGGTAAACGTGACTCTAATGTGGATGGTGATGTTGAAGAAGATTTAGAAGAAGAAACGGGTTTCGCAGACAAAAGACTCAGGGATTTCGTTGGAAAACGTTACTATGACCCATATGACGTTGAAAAACGCGTTCGAGATTTTGTGGGGAAAAGAAGTTTCGACGAACAATACGCTGACTATGATAAGAGGCTGCGAGATTTCATTGGCAAAAGAGGCTTGTATGAATTTCAAGAGCCATACAACTACATTGAGGAAGAAGAATCAGATGTCGCAGAAAAGAGGCTCAGGGACTTTGTCGGAAAGAGGAACTCGAAGGATATTATACTGAGACCGCCAAGGGAATTAGTTGGAAAGCGTTTCAGAGACTTCGTTGGAAAAAGAGACTTTGACAAGAGAGTGCGAGACTTTGTTGGCAAGCGCGACGTTTACCCACTGGACTATGCAAAGCGGATACGAGAACTTTTGGGATGAATTGAAAAGAAATATGTATTACTTAGTCTACTACCATATTTAGTAAATGAACGGCTTTGCTGATTTGCTATAACATGAAGTCACAACATGAATATCAACAGACATGTTTCCTCTGAAATATTAAATTTGACAAAATAGTTACATTCTCAGGAACATATACCGTTGACGCACGTGAAAAATTACATTCAAATTTTGGTTATTCTGGAAAGAAATAACGGTTTGTAAAAGATAATATCATCTAATCTGATGTAAACATAAGATTTATCCTAAAGAATAGTTTTCTCTCCATGTAAGTATGATGCCAATCTATACTCTGTCACCTGAGTTTCTATATTAATATTTCAAATTGTTGAGACAATCGTTTCTCCGGCAACTTTACTTAAGACAAAGACAATATACGAAATATACATACATTGTAAGCAGAAAGATACATTTATTGTGTTTCATCTACCTTGTGCATCTTTAAAGTGAATTTCACTATCTTTCTGTCATTATTAAGATATTTAAAGTTTAAGAGTTCGGGCCTCGATAAATAATTAATTCAGCCCACATTGAACTTATTCAAACAGAATATGAATCAAGATTCTTTGTTAACTGTCTGATTTCGACTTGCAGTTTTATCATTCTGTTGATAAGCAGATTTGAGTGGGAAACATCTAGATCGATACCAGAGAGCGTTTCATTGCAATTCGCTGATGTTTTGTTGAATCCTATCAATTGAACTAAATTAAATTCAAATTTAACATTTTCTTTTCTTGCAATTTCCTCTATTAACGCATGGTAGTTTTATTTATGATACGGAACATCATATATTTCCATAAATTATTGAATGCGGCGTTGGCAATGTTCAAGAAAAGGGGATATATTGTAGCTTTGAAAATCAAACAACATCCAGCACAAAGAATATTTAGCTTTCAAGAACGCGTAAACGTGATTGGAATATTAAGTGATGTAAATTAATTCTCTATTTTACAGAAATGCCATACTAATCCCCAATTTAATCGTAACTGCAGCGAAAACACTTCAATGCCAACCCTCAGGTTGATTCAGATAAATGTTACAGTCCCTGTGCATAGAAATACGGGAAATAGGAAGGAAAGAACCCACATCGAGCCTATAAAATGATTACTGAATTTTTCGAAAATTTAAAATACTCTTTACTTTTTGCAGAACTTAAATTGTTACCAAATGACAGATATAAAAATACTGATAAAGTTATGTATCAGTGTAGATAATGACTTGGAAGGAATTCATAATTAAATTGAACTCGGTGTTAATAAGGTAATCGCTGTGCTCAATGTGCACAACATTTCAAAGCAATCTTTCGTGATTCCATGCAATAATGAAAAACGTTTATAAATATAGACTATATCAATTACCAGGCAAAAAGTGCAGAATCCTTAAAGGGAAAAAAGAATGATTATCATGCCAAACGTGAACAACCAGAGTGCGTAATGCAGTAATCCACACTAAAGAAAGAACAACACGTGTTCACAGCGCAAAATCCACATTGAGAAATGAACATCTTGTATGCATAACCTAGTAATCCACATTGAAAAATTAACAATCCTTTGAGAAATAACTCTCTTACTGTTAAGGACTACAAAAGCCTGGCAAAATATTAGTTTTTCGTCTGATAAATATATAAGTTACCTATTCATTTAATCGTGCATTTTTTTTTTTCATTTCTTGTTGACCTCTGTTTTCTTTCCTGTTTTACCCTATCTCTTTTCAAAATAATTTACTAAGTGTCTATTTATACGACACAAACAATGCGATACAGTGATATAATACACATACATACATACATACATACATACATACATACATACATACATACATGCAGACAGCCATCAGACAAGATGTATGAATACATACATACCTTAATATGCATCGACGAATAAAGTTCTTACAGTAATAAATATTACTATTTATTACAAGAACATAATAACATTTTTACTACCATCACTTCCACCACCACAACTACAAATCGAATTCGCTGCTGTTGGTAGTAAAGCTTTACAAATAATATTTTATATTAGAACCATAGGAGTAATTAAATAATAAGCATGTATAAAAATAAAATATTCTTTTGAGTGATTTAGTTCAAAATATTTTTTAAAACTTTCATTATTCACATATAAAGGTAGAGCAATTATATGTGTTTCGAATCAGTAGAAATCTGAAAGCTTATTGAACACGGACTCGACCCTTTGCTCTAAGGGATTATAACAATATACATAACAGTGTAAAACAATGTTACGAATCCATGAACCTAAACTAAGTAATAGAAAGAAAGCAAAAATCAACAAGTCTTGTAAATTTCAACATATAATTTATTTTCCTAGATTACAAAGTGAAAATGTAAAATAAGTTACAGTATACTGAATTAATTCCAAGACAGTCCTATCACAAGTCCAAAAGTATAGAGTGTTCCAAATGAGTTCCAGTGGTGTTCCGAATGAAATCAAATATTGAATGTGCTGATGTGCCAATAGTCTGAAATAGTTTGATGTGCTAACGGTCTTGAGGTATCACAATGATATAATCCAAAATGTATTAACAATAATCCCCAAATTTTTATTTGATCCTACATTCTATGAGCACTTTGTAATTCCAATGAACAATTGAAACAAATAAATGCTCTCAAGAAATAATTTAACACAACTAAAAGACTGATTCCACTAGTCAGATATTTACGATAGGAATGAATAATTCAAAGGTAAACAACCATTACATAACAAACTAAGGCACAATAACAAAACCAGGATGTGAGTCAAAAGTTTATTTCCAGAACATTCTCACTTGTAAATAACTTTAGTTCCTTCACTAAAATTTCTTACTTCTGATTTAAAACTCTAACTTGAAATCGACAATTGAAGACGTTTAGCAACAAATATTTTTTAAACAGATTTGGAGTCCAATCAAGTTTTATACTGGCTAGATAGGGATAATTTTTAACATTTGTTTAAATATTTCTTTGGTAATCGAACAATATTTTTTCTTTATAAACAAACAAATGAAATACATGTTCTATGAAACTGTTTAGTTATCTTATGTTGCAAAACTTGGGATGACGGAACAGTTTGACCGCTGATAGGCCAGTTTTGTGCAAACACCGTAGAATGTGTATAATTGTGTCATTTTTAAAACATATTCTGGTTATATTTTAAATTCGTAAACGTCTTCTGTGTGTGGTATTTGAATCCTCTGGGCATAATTGTTGCAAGATCTTTATCATAAAGTTTAATTGGTCTAATGATAATTTCATCTGTAGAAAATTAATCAATTTTTGAGACTTTACATTTTACAGATATAAATTCAATTATCGCAGGATTTTTGTACTCCGCAATTAGTGTTATATAAAATCCTGTTGAATAATTATTTAAAATATATTTGGTTTGTGGAGCGCGGCTAAATTCATACAATAAAATCAACTAGCTAATCTTGGTCAGTTAACGCATGGTGTATCTTAATCCATTGCGCCATGAATCGATTTGAGGTCTCATTTGAACGTTTAGTTCTTAAGTGGTGATTGCGATCGGAAATTGATATCGTAACTCAATCAGTCTAAAATTGTACGACCAGCAATGATAAGAGCAGTATACATTGTCTGCACAGTTAACTTCGGTTAAATGCGCAAGTTTCATACTTAAAAACTGCTTGGAATGTCACCTGGTATATACTGAGCATTGGGGTACACCCAAGGGTTACCTGAGATACGCTGAGTATCGGTGGTACACAAAGTTCTTTTAAATGAATAGTAGACATTATCAAGCGAAATTCACAGTCTTAAAATATCAATAGAAAGAACGGTCACAACAAAATGTGAACTACATAGATGTATTCTTGTAAATATTCAGTGCAACGTTCAAACATAAGATATCAAGAAATAATTAGAAAAGGTTGCCAGGGTATCTTCATTTTTTTTTTAGTGTGAAGTCGATTTTCCAACAATATAGTCTATATCTTTGCACGTCTCTTGTTTTGGATGTAAAAAAAAGAACATTTCTGCACCAAATGCGTATTATGGAATTAAAATCACATTCCAAGCATTTGAGCGTAGTTTCTAACAAAATAATAACGCAAAGGTTGATCGACTTTTCCGTCTATTTAAGCATTTACGAGGAATTACATGCTGTGTTTTATCAATATGAGCACTCTACCAACTTAGATTTACGTTAGCATTTCCAAATGCCAATTTGTTCCATCAAAATACGATTAAATATTTAGAAGCGTCGAATTTTAAATGTAGTTTTTCGTGCACACCGAATCTAGAATCGGATCAAGTAAGCAATTTGTACTTGCAACTTCAGTATGTAATAAAGCAAGTGCGATAAGAAATGTTTCAGCAGTTGATGGCAGTACGAAATGTAAAAGAGAACGATCAATATAAACAGAAGTTTCGGTTCAAAGACGGACAAATGGTATTAGGTTAGAACCAGATTAGATTAATTTGTATCATGAGTCACAAGTTAAATCCAGTTTGATCGTTATACCTGACGGACACTTCTCCACTGTAATTGCATGGTGCGCTTTCTAAACTGCAGTCCTCTACTGAAGGTTTGACATTTGAAGCATTGTTTTGTTGACCAAACAAATTCTACAACAAATGTAGCGTTAGTTCCTTTTATCGTCCTTTTCCCCATACTTGATAAACCAATTAACTGAATATTAACGCAAATGTGCTCATGCGCGGAAAAAAGCGAGAACTTGCAAGAAACACCCAGTTCCACAACTATTTAACCAACCTATAGTACAGGGATAAAAGTAGGATGCAGGTTTCGACAGAAAAAACACATAAACCCTAATTTGTGCTTAAAGATTTTCTGTTATCTCAAATTTAATGAAAGAAGCAAACTTAATTAAGGTCAGCGAGATAAACACCTTCTGTAGAAAATGTAGCTCACAAGACATCTTCCTACAGAAAGGAAAAATGTTGTAGAACAACATTTTACAAACGCCCTTGTACAAGTATGCTTGAAAAGAGAAAATGAGCAGGTGCTCTCTACCAAAAGTGTCACTACAATAGCTATCAACTGTTTTGATAATGTAGACAATTAAATCGTCTGAAAGCATGTACAGACATAAGAACAAGATCATTCTCAACGTAGGAGATATCAAAGATAGGCTCCATCTTCGTAGATTAAACAGTTATTTCTCTTTAAAAATTTCCTCTATCTCTACTAAACATCAGTAATTTATTAAATTTCTTGTATATGGTGAACAAATTAGAGTTGCATCAGTTGTAATTAAAAGATAGTAAAGATGGTTTCTTCTTGAGTGATGGTTGAGTTTTTATATATTCAGTGAGCAGTATGGCTGTGTAGCATTTTCTAACATAGTTCATATTTACAACATTTTTTAGGTAGGCAAGAAAATATCATCTTCATCGAGAACATGTGTTTGGAGAAGAAGATTTTGTTGTTGTTGTTGTTTTGGGCTTAACGCCCTTTCTCAGCGCAAAACATTCTATACATGGCGGCCAGTATAACACGTGGAAGAAGAAACCGGGAAAACCCAGGTAAGAAAAACAGACCCACGGGAGGCTACTGGCAAGCTTTCTCACATACCCACATTGGCCGAACCTGTGACTGGAACCCACAAGGGCAAAGATGAGATGACAGTGATCGGTATGGCGAGCACCTTAGACCACTCGGCTACCCGGGGCTCTTGGACAAGAAGAAACCATTCCTCAAATCTCATAAACAAAAGGAGAAAAAAATATAGTTGAGGATACTCGGTTTGTCAAAATTACTGCAATTAATCGTTCCTCGTATGGCTTTCAGGTGAACAGAGACGAGGTCAATGTCATTTGGATAAAACAAATTTTTCATACCAAGCACATCGTTGAAAGCAATAGCGACAACCCACTACTCCCCTTTATGAACCCAATCTGCCTGTGCTTAAATTTCCTCGTTTATCACGAGTGCACATAAACATAAATGTGCCATCAACAGGACAATGTAACAATCTCTTACACGTCTATGTCAGTGCCCGTTTTATTGACCGAAAAGCGACTGTCTTAGGAAAAGAAACATTAATTGGCTCATTCAAACGGGTTGAAACGTCATGTTGGGTCACAATAGCGAGAAATATTTACTCGCGTTTACGGTTTATTAAGCAGATTTGTGCATATTCGCAAGAAATGAAGAAATCTATGCACAGGCGGCCATGGGCGATAAAAGAGCGGAGTGGATTATCGCCCGTGGCTTGCGACAATGACCAAGCGGATACTTCGAACCTACCATATTGAATACTTGGTGGGTCACCGAAGACTTACGTCATGAGCAAAAATATAGTGTTATCGTTCATTTTTGTCATATATATTTAACAGAAGGAATACAAAGTCATATAGTACGTGAACTTATTGTTAGTTGAATGTACACTTATAAAGTTGGAAAATTTCGCTCGTATATGCTCACTAACATTTCCCATCTTTTAAGCCTCTCCCGTAGAAAACCAGAGCACCTCTATTCCTATACAAAGTCTCACATCCGGGCACAATAATGGATGATATTTATTAAATAATGTGTTTGATATATCCATAATGATTGAAACATTAGACTTTTTCTCATGATCCACGTATTGCACAGACATGCATACACACAAGTACTGAGATAAATTACAAAATGCAAATTAAACCATTTAAGCAACGTTAGAAACCATCTGAAAGAACATTATCTAAAAATCGCATATATTAGAGTGAAATCATACATTTAAATGATCTCATACACGGAAATAACATTAAGTAAGTAAGTGATGTCTCTATCAACAGACAGCTTTGGTAACAAGTCTCGTCGCTGTATTAAGTTGAGATACGAATTATCATGGATTATTGTTATTATATGCAAGCGAGAATGTCAGGGTCATTCTGATATTTCTCCAGAAAAGTGGTTTTCATATTTTCAAAAGTTATAAAATCGTGACAAGTATGAAATAAATAAAGAGTTAAAAGAAGCTTTAACCAGTAAAATTCAGTTTGCAAATTGTAATATTAAGATTGTCGTGATAAATATGTTACTGCAAAGGCAATTTATAAAGCAGCCAGAGCAATGGAAAATAATAAGGCACTTGGACCACGCGGAATTACTGAAGAATGTCTAAGTCATCAAGCTTCTGGACCACACGAAATTACTGAAGACTGTCGCAGTAATAAAGCATCTGGACCACAAATGGGAGACTAATCAACGGTTATTCCTTAAAACTCTGCAGGATATAGAAAGGCTATAACAATGTGAATAATATTTTGCTTTGTGTGCTTGTAGTCAGAAAACTGGAGCCTTTTTAATGTTTTTGCAGACTATCTAAAGCGTTAGACTGTGTACAGCATCCGTTTCTATCTTACATTTCTAACAAAATGAACTTCACGGTAAGATTTTTAAATTCATTAAATTTCTGTACAAGAAACTAAATAAATCCTAAATTCAATGTCACGTTGATACCCGTAAAGGATGCATCCTAAACTTAACTTTATTTTGTATAAAAAGGAAGATTTTCAATTATCGAAAATCAGTGGCCGAGTATTTGCTGATGGTAGTGCAGGTGTTTATGATATTATTTTGTTTTAAATACGAAACAATTTTAGAGACGTTTTGTCAATAATTTTGGCACGAAAGTTAATCTCTTGATTTTATTATAGGATGATTTATAAAAAAAATGAAACTTTGTGTTACAGGTATGATATTGTTGAATTTGTACTATTTAATAAATATTTAGGGACATTATTTTCTAATACTCTGAAATTAAAAACGGAACAAGAATTTGGGGCTCTTTAACGTTTTACATCCTAATGGCAATGTATAAATAATGTTCTTTGATTTGATCACATGACTGTACAAAATTTATTTTATCTTCCTGAAACATGGAGATATTGAAATATTCAATGATTCGAACGTGTTTAAATTAATTGTGTTGTTGTTATTGCTATTGTTGTTTTGGATTTTACGCCATTGCTCTACGAAAATTAGGCTAAACATGGCGCCATGATAACTCGTGGAGATGCATGATTATTACACTGGCTGAAAGATGTATGATTAGGAGATGCATGATTACAGCAGGATTTGGGGGACGTACGATTACTGCAACATATCGAGTAAGTATGATTACAGCAGAGCTTTGGAAGATATATGATTACAGCAGGGTTTAAGAGATGTTTGATTATAGCAGGGTTTGGGGATGTATAATTTCAGCAGCAGGATGGGAATGTAATGATTACAGCAGGGTTTGGGAATGTATTATTGCAGCAGCGGTTGGCGATGTACGATCACAATAGGATTTTTTTGGTTTGCATGATCACAGCAGGATTTGAGGATGTATAATTGCAGCAGCGGTTGGGAATGTAATGATTACATTAGGGGTTTGTGGATTTATGACTACAGCAGGGCTTAAGAGATGAATTATTACAACAGGTTTGGAGGATGTGTGATTACAGCAGTGGCTGAGGATGTATGATTTTAATAGGGGTTTGGAGATGTATGATTAAAGCAGGGTTTGGGGATGCAAGATTACAGCGCGGGTTGGAAAATGTAAGACTACAACAGGGGTTGGGAGATCGAACTCCAAACAGCAAAAAGGGGACTTGAAGTATTAACATTTTATAATTAGTTTTCTATATGAATCATGGATAGTAACTTTTACTGAACTAAATGACCTGCTGTTATGTGTCACTCACACAGTATTATATGCTTGTAACACTTTAACACAAATTATGCATTTTTTTTCAAGAAACAAACTCGTAATTAAATATAGTATTTGTCATGTTTTGAGAAGCACTTTTAACCTGTATCCCAATCGTTTTTGAAGACGGTGGATAAATCTGTCGTTGGTTAGTGTTGATTGCAATCCGAAATTTTGTGACAAGCACAAATTGGATGCAGGGTCTGCACAGAAATAGACCGGGAGCTTGTCAAGGACATACATCAATTGACATTTTAATGTAGAAATAAACCAAATAAAAGTAGGCTCATATTCATTTTAAATCTTCTGTCAGATACAATTGCTCTGTGATACTTCCACATTACCCCTACCACAACAGTATCAATCCGCGCATGAAATGTGTTAAGAAAAATAAAACTCTTTTCCTGCGAATACAGTCATTATTTTGACAAAATAAACAATCGGAAGCACGACGTACAAACTCAGTTTGTAAAATGTCGCTGTACTAAAATTATTATAAAATATAGGAACTTTTTATCGATGTGGTAATGCAGCTGTTAATCGTATTGACACAAGATCGAGAAGATACATTCAAATTGACCGTTTTTGCCTTTAAAAATATATAATGAAAAGAAAATCAATTCTGATTAGATATAGTATACGGAAATATGTCGCTGGTGAAGTGGAAACATTTTGTATTGTCATGAGTGGTTTCAACGGCTCGTACAATATTGCCGTATATATACTAAAATAATGTAGGTATCCTCTATATACTTCTTGCGTACGTTGGAGTGTGAAGAGACGACGTAGCAGAAGTCACAATATTTAACATACTTAAAAGGTTAAAAGAAATTTAGCTCACTCATAAAACAACCATCGTAAGATCTGCAGTAAACGATTATATATATATATATATATA
>JAECUM010051398.1:0-31082 GCA_016617855.1 Megalonaias nervosa | reverse complement strand
CGACCATTCCTAACACTAACCTCTTAATGCTGTTCGCCTAGCGCGGCAGCTGTTGGTACCATTCCTTTTAGTCTTTGGTACGACTCGTCCGGCGTTGGAACCCCCGACCTCCCGCATTCGAGGCGAACATTCTAACCACTAAGCCACCGGTGCTGTCAATTTCTTGAATGCATTTCAATTCTAATAAGCAGAAAGTTCCTGAAAAACGTGTTCTTGAGGCATCTCTGCCTGAAACTCTTCAGTCAAAGTACCGTGTTCTTGTCAGTTGTACGCACCTTATTTATTCATCAGATTGAATACGAGGAAGACGATACAGTTTTGCAGAATAAATTCTTGTATGGCCCAGTAACATAACACGCACACACACACACACACACACACACACACACACACACACACACGCGCGCGCGCGCGCGCGTGCGCGCGCTATAGAGTTATCAATCGTCCCAAGCAGGATTTGAACCCGTGTTGCGAGTAGTAAAATCTGTCTCCTAGTTCTCAAGCACAAGCGGCTTAAACCACATGTCTATGTGCTGCCTCGCTTGGCGATCAGCATTAAGAGGTTAGTGTTAGGAATGGTCTACTTGGTGTCAAGATAATGTGACTGGGTGTGATATAATGCTATATGTCTGCGGCATGATGCGACAGTGCTAGACATCACTATAAACTGCCACACTGCATACATCGTATCTATATGACTAAAATAGTTAAAGCTACGTTAAAATCTAAATCACACATACTCGCGAGCACGCGGTTATTCGCCCCCCCCCCCCCATGACGAAACGTGGTCAAATGTAATGATTCATCGTGCGCGAAATCTCACTTGTATGACAGAGGAAATTTTGCACTCGGCTTCTTGCACGCACCCATTGGATTTTGAATTTGCAATGCAAGGTATAAACAAATAAAAGTCGAATTATAAATACCACCTATATATCGCCTATCCCTGGATTCCATTTCTTTCTCTTTTTTTCCTCACGTAAACAAAATATTACGAACTTCCCCCAAAAATTAAGTTATATTAAGTTTTAGCTTGGTGTTGTATTTCATACTGACACGTGCTTTGGGAATAAAAAAGTTATTGAGGACATACTTGTCTCTATCACTACATGACCAATACGGATCTACAACTTATCGGATAGAGTGAAAAAACCTGGGGTTTTTGTGTTCTCATCGAATAGATTGTATTTGGTCATTTCGTGAGTACCAAGAGAGTGACACGGAGACTCGAGTGGATGCATGTTTAGTTAAATAGATTGTATTTGGTCACTGAGTGAATAGCAAGAGTCTGACACGGAAATGAGAGTGGTTGCATTGTCTGGTTGAATAGGTTGCACTTAGCTATTGAGTGGATACCAAGAGTGAGACAAGGAAACGAGAGTGCTTTTATAGTCTCGTTGAATAGATTGTATTTGGCCACTGGGTGACTACCAAGAGTCTGACACGGAAACTTGAGGGCAGGATGACATGTAAACCGGATGCTGACTGGCATGTGACCTGTGTATGCATCTCTTTTCTAAACGTCTGTTGAAGTAACGATATCTTGGTAACAAGAGAGTGTTTCCATATTTATGAATAATTATTACAAGAATGAAAAATTAAAAAAATAATGGAAAAACGGGTTTTTTTTAATTAACTTACTTTACCTTAAATTACTTTATCTCATGAGCAGAATCATCTATCAGAAGTGTCAGATATTAGTTCTCTTCAAAACTGTATGGCTTTGAGATTTATATCAGGTATTAGTTCCCTTCAAAAGTGTTCGAATTTGAGATGTCTATCAGATATTACTTCTCTTAAAAATGTATGGATTTGAGATTTATATTACATATTGGTTCTCTTAAAAATGTATGGATTTGTGATTTTTTATATCTGATATTTGTTCGCTTAAAAATGTACAAATTTGAGACATATCAGATATTAGTTCTCTTCAAAAGTGTATGGATTTGATACTTATATCAGATATTATTTCTCTTCAAAATCCTATGAATTTGAGATTTCTAGCAGATATAAGTTCTCTTTAGAAATGTACGGACTTGAGATTCATATAAGATTTTAGTTCTCTTAAAAATGTGTGGATCTGAGATTGTTATCAGATACTAGTTTTCGTCATAAATGTATCGATTTGAAACTTATTTCCGCTGCATGGATAGCACTTTATGTGCTTCATTCCTTGTTATGATGCAAAACGAAATCAACGCAATATAGCAGACAAATAGGATCTGTGGCCCACCAATATTTTCTTTCTAAAAATCGATACGTGTTTAAAAATATTGCAAGCATTTTAAATTAGACTTGTAAAGTTACCAATAGGTTAAATGAAATATCTTTATGAGATCGGATTCAGACTTTCTAAAGGGAAAACCACACTTACGTTGAATTACTGGTACACAATTAGTATCTGGACTGTTATAAATACTGTGCATACATCAATGATGATGAAAACCCCGTAAGAAAACGGGGAGCACCTGCCTCTCGGGCTGATAGATCTAGATGTTAGAAAGGTAAAACCAAATTGTGGACACAACGTTCCTAAACCATTACAAGTTGCCTAAAATTAGCTTGAATCGCAAATTGTCTAGTCTATTTTTCTGAATTACTTCAATTGTCGCGTGCAAAATATTTTCTTTCAGCTCGCTAATTTCCGTCTTAACAGCATGTTTAAGTCATAACATTTCCGTCCTATTAAATAACTTCGAGTCACTACATTTATTAGTCAACTAAATTTTCTACTCGTCTACATTTACTAATGACGACATTTACTCGTCCATCATATTTTCTCGTCGCTATATTATCGCTATAGTATCCGCTTCACGTTCTTCCTCCTCACATTTTATCTGCTATACGTATATTATCTCGATTTTCTCATTTAAAAAAAAAAAAAAAAAAAAAAAAAAAATTTTCTTTCTTCAATATTAATCGGTACTGTACATTTATTGTTCCAAAAATTAAATATTTTTTTCCAGTACAGTTATTGTTCCATTACATTTTAAACTCTACGTTTTCTTGAATGCTACATTTTTTTTTCAGTCACTACTTTTATCCCATGGTGCTTTGCCTTTTTTATTCCTCTACAATCTCACAAATGAAACACTGCTTTAACTCGTGTGAGTTCTTGTAAGATATTTTGCATTACAGGATTTTTCTTATGTAGGAAGCCATCAGTAAACTGGACAGATTCCTAACACAACTTGCGGTAATATGATTATACAGCTGTAATAATGGGTTGTAAGTACCCTGGCTGTAGTCCTGTCTACGACCAGAAAACTCAGGTAATTGGGTTTCACAGCATGCAATTTGCGCTTGCTACAGTGGATCAACCAAACTCAGTATGCTGAAACAACCACGTCTAAAAACAAACAACGCTAGGGGAACGCTGTTCGCCACAGCTCTACCCCGAACTAAGGTAGCAGAAAGAGGGGAGGGGGTGGGCAGACCGAAAATAAAATGACGGCCGATTTTGGGGGGAGCCCCTCATCAAGGTCCCTTTTTGCAAAATGGGGGCTAAAAAAAATGTTGTTTTAGCCAAGTAGTGTTGACTCATTAAGCTATCCAAAGGCCAGTCCGAGGCTTGTATACAGGAGTACGCTACCGCAAGAGAAAAAAAATGGCGGCAGGCAAACTTATCTAACCTAAAACTAAAATTGCAAAAGGAAGTGCCCGCGACCAGGATGAACGACGTTGGATATATCTTAAATCTTGGGTAATTGTTATATTTTTATTTTTCCATTGCAATTGTTGGATAGCTAAGTGCGAATTTTTAGAGATTCAGAGGCATTTTCTTTTTCCATTTTTCTTTTTCCATTGTAATTGTTGGATCCCTCAGTGTAAAAGAGAGTATTTGGTTTGTTAATGTATGATCAAGAACGCCCTCCCCACCAAGTGAATCCCGGGCGCTGTAAAATAAACGCCCTTTGGGGCTCAGGGAGGACCAGACAAGTTACACCTGGGTTAGTTTTTTGTTTTTTTACAAGTTTACAACTACCCATTTAAGTATATCTCGTCTTTTTTCGTTGCGTTGCGGGTTTCCCCCGCTATGATAGCATTTATACACTCTGACAATATGTCTATATCGCGTTTTCCGTTTTTTGGACTCGCACCTATGAAGTCGTTTTTACTTGTCGATCGAAAGTTTGTCTGAACTCTTTAATCACTTCAGCCACTGTCTCACTTAAGAATATACGATAAAATAATTTATATGAGCATACCCTTGCAGAACGGACAGACAGACATTAAACATACACACGCAGTTAGACTGTATAATTTATTTATCAATTATTTATGTTTAATGTGAACAAGTAGATTTCTCTAGCGAATGTACAATAATCAATTTTACCTGTAAATTCCAATGACCAATATCCCACAGGTTTTTTTAGCGCATTCACTCACATGACCGTGTTGTGGGAAACCCTGCGTGTTGTTAAACGCGCATAGGTATTTTTAGCGCAGTCACGTGATCAGGGTAATGACTAAACTGTGAGTATAATTGAGATCAGGTAAATCATTGTAGATAGAAAAAAAATATATTACGTTACTGTAATACAGTAAAACCTTGCATATCTTCTGACTTAGTGATCTGTAATTAAATCGTTGTTTTAATAATAATAATGAGTGAGTCTGCACTTACCATGGAATCTCATACAGCTAAATTAGCTAGACAACGACTAGATGCAATTAAGAAGTATCTTCCAGTCCGCGATTCTGCAAAACAACAGCTGTAACAACGCCAGGATGCTCATATGGAATTTACGGAGGGTACGGAACAGTTATTTAAACCAGCCACAAAAGCCACTAAAGATCTTCTTCCGTCGTTGGAACAAACAGCTAAATAAACCGAACAAACAACTAAATCAACCGAAAAAATAGCAAAAGAACTAAAAGAAACCAAAACGATTCTCAAAGAATTTCCAGCTAAAATAGCTGCTTCTCAACCACCGTTACAAGAAGAAGTAGAAGAAGCCACGCAGCTTGTGATGAAATCGCGGAAGTTAGGGCTCTTGTTGAATCAAAACCTGTTAAATAACAAGCTGCCAAATTTACCGAAGAAGGTTTTATAAAATTTCAAGAAAGTCTTGTAAGGGTTGCTGTAGTAGGATATCAAATTCGTTCTGAATTTTTAGATCCGAGAACCTCTGATGTTCCAGAACAAAAATGGGTTCATTTTGAGAATACTATGGTATAAATCGAATCGCAGGGAAATATAAGACTTTATTCGAAGAATTTTAGAAACGAGCGAGCAAAGCTGCTAAATATCCATTGCTTGGAGATATATTATAGCCCAAAAGATCACAATTTGGACTGCCTTGTGTAGAGGAAGAAGAATCAACCGGAAGCGGCCTTGCCACTCACGATCGACGTCTTAGGAAAGATGGTGGTAATATGATCTCTGAGTCGCCGGTAATTCAAGATAAACTTTGTCAGCAACAATTCCCACGAAATCATCAATGAAGCATTTGCTATTTGTCAGCGTTTATTTACAGGTGGAGTCATGGACAGTGGCGTCTATCGGGCGCAGATTGATGAAATTACTGACGATTACTACAGTTAGTGATCAATTAGATCGGCGATAACTAAATAACATGATTATTCACAATGCCCAACGTAGACCTGAAAGCATCAGAGTATAAATTCACGATTACCGGTTTATTAAATGATATTCGGAGATGGACTCGGCGATGTTGTTTATTCAGAAGAATACTCCAAAAAGCTATTCCCATTGCAAACCAATTAGGTATGAAAGCCATCGAAGTTGTTCGTGATGAGGCTATTGGCACTGTTGGTAATCTTGCTGGTAAAACATTAGCAGCGATCAAAGATTTGCAGTACGATGATCTCAGGTTAATGCCGATGGTAGATTTTTCATGTGTGATACCACTGTCACATTTCTTCGGATTTTGTAGACATGTTAGAAAAGTTATCTTCGGAGCAAAACATACAGTTGGACTGGTTCGAAGGGCCACAGACAACGATGCTTTCTGGTGTGCTGTTATTGGTGGTGGTGGTGCTGGTAAAGTAACACTTACAAAACTAGCATTATGGATGCCAACAATGACTCCATCGTTGACTGAAGAACAACTATTATTATCATTCGTGAATTACGGCGGCAAGTCAACACTGTCTTGGCTGACAATGACCACAGGCACAGCTCCAGGCACAGCAGGACCATTTTCATGGCAGATCATCTCACAGCAGGGAATTTCAGCACCACGACACATATTCGTGGCATTTCAGCGTGCCACTAGTTATAACGATAAGACAGCAAACCCAACAGTGACAAATTCTGGGTGTCTACGATTTCGCTGAGGATAAATGGACATCACAAACCATCCGAAGACACAATACTGAATTTTGACCAAAACAACGTTGCACGGGCATATCATAGTTTGATGGGATTTATGGGGCGTGATCAGAATGTCGACTCCGGCCTGCAGATATCTCAGCAGGATTTCTCTACGCTGTGTCCAATCCACTACTTCTCGTTGGAACATCTGGATTGATTCAGACAGTCAGTCGTTGACGTACACGTGCGAGATACTGTTGGTCCAGCTCCAGCTGGTGGTTATTGTCAGATAAAACAATGTTGCTTCAAGGTGTTGGTGGACGAATGAGAGTCGTTGATGAGCCCGTAAAAACATGCAAATGTTTTTCGAACATGTAACTGGATCTCAATCGATATGTAATTAGATCATTCATAATGTTTTAATGTTATATCATATAGTCAATATTATGCTGACACCTGGTCAGATTAAAAAACTTCAATCCGCATCGAAGAAGAATTCTGGGGCAAAAATAAGTCTGAAATATGCGGCTTTACAGGGCCCAAATAAATTATCGTTGACTGAACGTCAGCTCAAACACTACAACGACGCCAAGAAATGAAGAACTGGCGTTCTAATTGATCTTTCCGCGAATGCGATCAGCGTCGCAACAAAAACCGGCAGTATATTTCCGTTTCTAGCGACGATACCAGCGCGAATTACAGCAGCAGCTCTATCCGTTGCAAAAGCAGCTTCACTTGGTGTTGCTGGAACATTTGCCGGTATGGCACTGAAAAAGATGAGCAGGACAAGGCATAAACACCTCCAAAAATGTGACATGGTCTAAGATACCCAGGAATGCGACATGGTCAAGGTCTGAGACTGCCGGAGACGCTTCGTTTGAAGCTGCCCATATCTAATTTTGATTTACTTGATGATGTTTGGCGATTATACATAAAAAACTTCAGAAGTGTTTTCATGCGTGATCAATTACCGGAAAAAACCAAACCATGTTGAAACCGGAATCATTAATCTCGATGGACGTTCAGGTCCACGTACTCATTGGGTTGTAAATGCGGTTGATCGACATGGAGCTGTTTATTTCGATTCGTATGGATTGGCGCCACCAAAAGAATTTTTACGGTATAGTGGCTTAGCCGGTGACATACCAATCTGGTGTTCAATATTACCAACACAAACAACAACGGATCAACCAATATGCGATCCAGAAGCACTTGCTGTACTTAATGCTGTGTCAAGGTCATCAGCGCTGCCTTATAAAGTTGTGCATGAGTATACCACCAGACGTCATAGCCGTCCAACGTCGTTTTAAACAGGTAAATAGTTCATAATGGTAGATATTTACAAAAGATGTGCTAAAGGCAAGCCCCAGAGTGACATTGATTTATCCAAATATGCCACACGAGATTACCTTGCTGATCTTTTGCGTCTCGCCGATGTTGACACAAATGAAGTTGTTGTTTTTCAGGATCAGCAAGGACGGTTAAAGACGAGCAATATCCCGTTGACAGATATTAGTTGTGTTTACTAAAACGGTAAGATTAAATACTCGAAGGAATCACTTCTAACAATCGTGGGAGAGATTACTGGACGAATTAGAAGAATTGGAGATAAAATGTATGGCGATCTTAATATGAGCAGAAATACAATTATCAATGTGAGAGAACCAAAATTAGATAATGACGTGGCAACAAAAATTACGTGGGCAGCAATAACTCCACGATCAGAACTGAGATCAGTAAATACGTTGCTAAAGCCGGTGATACAATGACTGGCAATCTCAACATGAGCGGAAATAGCATTGCTAATTTGAGAGAACCAGCATCAAACGATGACCTTGCAACGAAGAAATACGTGGACAACAGCAACATCCCGATGATGACCTCGTTAATGACAATCAATGATGGAATGACCACGTTCAGATCTGAATGCACTAATTATGTAACCGCGTTTGCAAATTTTCGTAGAAACATAAATAGGACTTTAAACAATTTCTTTAGAAATCCAACGGTCATCAACACCAGGCTCTCTGAAATTCACAGAAAACTTGTTGATCTAGTCAACGTTAAAACAACAATCGAAATTATTAACAATGAGCTCACCAACATCAACTCCAGAATCAATTCGATAAACACTGAACTCGATAAAATCAAAAAGATTGCCGATGGTGTAATTCACACAACTCCGCTCATCAGCATGGTATATACAGTAGCGTCGCGATCAGCAATATGGACAAAAGATAACAAATCCATCAAACATACCGCTGCGGTTGCTGCGGTGTACAGGTTATCCCTGCTTAGCACTAAGCAATTTAAGATAGTTTCATCCTTTCCTTTGAGTTATAGCTCCGAATATTCTTCCGGAACTATGACAGTCGTGATAGAACAGAATACTGAGGTAATATTCATGTTGGAACCAAAGGATAATATCTTAGACCCAGTGATATACTAATACTGTCTGGAATTCGTCGCGAAAACGTCTTAATTGGTAATCTAGTATATCACATAATGAATCCCACAAAATCCTTTCGGTATAATCAAGCATGTGCGTGGAAGGCATTGCTGGAAGAAGTCATCGACAAGCACATGACAAAACAAAACAAAATATCGCAGATGAATCATCTTCATCGACAATGCTGTATATGCGGTTTCCTCGCTATTCGCTGAAACAACTACGTTAATCGATACATTATCAGCGACACACGTGATACCACCCGTGGTTGGAATCGGTGTCTCTGTTGTTGTCGGTGTTGTTGGTATCCTCAATATTATCGCGAAAAAAATATCTACATATTCCAGTAAAAAATTGCACGAGCACACAGAAATAACTTACTCTGCGACATATGCGTGCATAAATATATCATCAATACTACCAGCAGGGTTAAACGATGGTGCAATATTGCACAATGAATTTGATACGATCAGGTATAATTATTATCGATATCACAAGAACGCCAACACACCGTTGCCAGTGTTGCCAACGCCACATTTAGAATCCGCCCTATACCGTTAGATAATAATGACCGCAGAAATAGTCACACGACTGGAACAGATCATCGCTAACACAACACCACCGACGACCACAATGATATCAGCAACGTCAACACAGCCAAAATTCGATATTGGTTTTCCAACACCGATAAATGCCCCTAATGGTCGGTCACTTGAAATCGCACTGGCACAATTACGACTTCATTATTCTTGGCCAAATATCAGAGAAAAATCATTTGGTAGATTAGGCGCCAATAATTCACTGGTATGTTCACATAAACCACCACTGATGCAGCTGGTGGGCAAGCCACAATCTGGGAAATCGTTACTATCCCAACAGGATCATATCAAATCGAACAAATCATGATGATCTTCAACGTAGAATCAAATCAATAGCAGGAAAAGAATCAAAGATTGCTATCAAGGTACACGAGCCAAAGCTGAGCGCCACCGTAGAAATATCGACACCAGATTACGCTGTTGACATATACAAGTCGTCGATCAGACCTGTGCTGGGATAGCCGTTGGAAGCGCCAATTTATACTGGACTACCACGTCCAGAGCGGTCTGATTTTTATTCAACGGACGCCCCCCCCCCCCCCCGCCCTTAGAGTGCATGGAGTTTCATAGTATAGTGATCTGCTCGCTAAATGGCCATATCTGGATAATACGCATGTACGAAGACGTTTTCAAACTTACCTATGTTCATGTCACCGGGTCACCATGTCTGATGAATATTTTGTAACGTACTTGTGTCAACACCGTTAAATATAACCAAACAATTTCAGTTAACTCTGATCACTTTGGGAATCTGAGTATACTGCTGAGTAACGTAAATAACATCTGTGTGTTTATGTCTACCCCATGAGAATATTATGGCTGGATTTGCTTCTTTGTCAAGCATGATATCATTTCAGTATATCCAGTAACGTAATTTTTTTCAGCTATAGCGAATTGCCGGAATTTTCGGAATCTCAATTATACTCACAGTTTAGATATTGCCCTGGTGATGTGACTGTGCTAAAACTATCTATGCTATTAATAACACGCAGGGTTTCCAAGTTATTTACATATCGCCCTGGTCACGTGGCTGACTT
The DNA here is from genome assembly GCA_016617855.1 of Megalonaias nervosa. Taxonomy (NCBI): domain Eukaryota; kingdom Metazoa; phylum Mollusca; class Bivalvia; order Unionida; family Unionidae; genus Megalonaias; species Megalonaias nervosa. The sequence continues at coordinate 20,717 of JAECUM010051398.1, read as the reverse complement.
TGCTACAGGAATTTACGAAGGTAAAATCGATTATTGTATACTCTGTGGAAAAATATACCTTTTACATTAAATAAAAAAAAAATTATATAATTTAAATACGTGTCCATTTTTAATGTATGTCTGTTCAGTAAGCGTATCCTGGTGTAAATTATTTTATCGTATATTCTTAAATGAGACAGTGGCCGAAGTGATTAAGGAGTACAGACAAACTTTCGATCGACTACTGGAAACTACTTCATGGGTTCGAGTCCAAAAAACGAAAAACGCGATATAGACATATTGTCAGCGTCGGCGATAAATGCTATTGTAGTGGGGGAACCCGCGACGCATCGAAAAAAGACGAGATATACTTAAATAGGTAATTCTAAACTTGTAAAAAACTAACAGAGGTGCAACTTACCTGTGCTCTCCTTGAACCCAAAGGGCGTTCATTTTAAAGCGCCTGGAGTTCACTTGGGGTGTGTGTGCTTGATTAAAAATTAACAAACCAAAAGCACTCTTTCGCACTCAGCGATACAACAATTGCAACAGAAAAAGAAAAATTGAAAAAAACAAATCCCGTGAATTTCTAAAAATTCGCACTTAGCGATCCAACAATTGCAATGGATAAAGAAAAATATGACAACTACCCAAGATTCAAGAGATATCCAACGTCACTCAACCTGATATTTTTTTAGGTCAGATAAATTTGACTGTTGGTCGCCGCCCCCAAGCATCGGATTGGTCTTTGGATAGTTTAATGAGTCAACACTACTTGGCTAAAACCTTTTTTAAACCCCCCATTTTGCAAAATGGGCCTTGATGAGGGGCTCCTCAAAAAATTCGGCCGTCATTTTTTTCGGTGTGTCCCCCCCCCCCGCCCTTTTGCTTCTAAGCTTGTTCATCTATGATGACCCAACATCTTCCTCGCCACATTTCCATGACAGCATGTATGTATGCATGTAGGTAGGTAGGTAGGTATATGTGTGTGTGTGTGATTTGGATTTTTAAAGTAGCATTAACAATTTTTCAGTCATATCGCTACGATGTCTACAGTGTGGCAGTTTATAGCGATGTCTAGCACTGGAGCATCATGTCTTAGACATGCAGCATCATGTTTCACCCAGTCACTTTATCCTGACACCAGGCCGACCAGTCCTAATTTTAACCTCTTAATGTCGAGAGCCAAACGAGGCAGCTGAAGTGACATTTTTATAAATATTTGGTATGACGAGAGCGGGGTTCAAACCCCGGTATGTATGTATGTATGTATGTATGTATGTATGTATGTATGTATGTATCTATGTATGTATGTATGTATGAATGTATGTATGTAGGTATGTATGTATGTATGTGGTTGTATATATTCTGCTGCATTGTAATTGAATTTGTATTGTTTGTTGGCTTCTCTCTTTGAGTGTATGTTATGTATATCTGCATTTTATACCTGATCTTTGTCCAATATCAAGTTACTGTAGTACCTGACCAGTGATATTTATTTTGTAAACAACATAATACACAGATAAAGATACAGTCTTGATTCTGACCTTAGAAACTTCCAGAAGGAAATTTCCCATTAAGATGACAGAGTACTTCCAGAAAATGGCAATTGCGACCAAGGTCAAGCAGACGGGTATATAACCTTGTTTGCATCAGGATTATTCTTTTTGGCCTAAACATCCGAAGGAGAATCAGTAGCATTTTTGTGTTTAGTTTTTAGTTTGGGTGGATTTATTTATTCAAATTATTATTCACTGGCATTACAAAGTGCTCAGTAATATTCTAGAACTAAACCAATAATTTGGAATTATGGTGAATTCAGTCAAGGTCATTTTGGAATATATTATTGTGATACATCAAAGGACGGTTAACACATTGCCATATTCCAGGCCATTGGCACATTAGCACTTTCGAGACTACAGGCACGTAAACACATTCAGTATTGGATTTATTCGAACCCCACTGGAATTCAATTGGAACTTTATACATTTGGACTTCCGATAGAACTTTTCGGACCATTTGTGATTTAATTCACACTACTGTATGTTCTTTTTTAAATTTGTACTTTGTGTTATAGGGAAATAAATTATTTATTGAATTTTACAAAAATTGTTGGTTGTTGCTCTTTTCCTGTTACTTAGTTTGTAATCATTCAGTAACAATAATATGTATGTATGTATGTGTGTGTGTGTGTGTGTGTGTGTGTGTGTGTGTGTGTGTGTGTGTGTGTGTGTCGTTGTTGAGCTAAGTTTCGAAGACAAAAATCTCGAGAAAGTTTACTGTGCCTACCAACTTCTTCGACGATATCTTTGATAGAGACATTACGCTCAAAGTCACGACTCGCAGAGATTGCTCATATTTCGTGAGCAGAGATGCCATGAAGCGACTAAGTTTTGGCGATATATCAGAACATGCCGTTTGCATTACCCACTTTAACCACGATGAGAGGGCTTGATGGGGTTGTGTACAATTTCTTAGATTTCTCTAGGAGAAAGAAATGTCTTCGAGCGCCACGAATTGACTCAGTCCGCCTCGGATAAAGTCGGGGGGCACGTATCGGGTCCTGTTTGATCGCTTCTTGGGATCTGTCAAGACAGTAGGGAGGACGTATGATGAGTTTTTGGTTGCCGTCTGACTGCAACCTGTTCGTTGCGACGAAACAGGGTCGCATCATAAGGACCGCTGAGCTACCTGATCGAATCTGAATGTGGGCTGGGTGAACAGAGTGGACATGTAATTCACTGACTCTGCATGCCGAAGGTAACGCAATCAGGAAATATTTTGTATCCAAGGAGCTTCAACGATGTCTTGTGTAAATTCTCGAACTTGTTTGAATTCAGACAAGTCAAAACCCGATAAAGATCCCGCTTTGGAAACAAAGTGAGTCTTTTAGTGCTATGTAAGTCCTAGTTGGATAATCAGAAAGGTCTTTGTTATATTCCAAGATCCTCATTTCCATAATGACAAAAAGCGACTGATATCACAGAATGGTAGTCCTTAATTTTAATCGGAGACAACTTTTCTTCCTGGAACAGTCAAAGAAAATCGTCAGCTATTAGTGGGGCAGAGGTATTCAAAAGGGCGAATTTTTTTTTTTTTTTTAATTGTACCAGCCATTGAAAATGCGCCTTTCCCTTCGTAGGCCTTTAAAGTAGAAGGCCTTCTAGCTCGTGCAATTCTTTCCATGACTGAAGTGTGGAATAGTTTTTGCTGCAAGCTACCCTGATAAGCGCCAAGCATAAGGTAGAAGATGTTCCCGACAAGGATGGAAGGTCCGAGGCAGTTTCAGAAGATTGGGCCTGATGGTGATCTTCCTGGATAGATCTGTCGCTAGATCGAGAAGATCGTCTATCCATGATCTTTCCCAACAAAGAGGGGCAATCAAAATTATTTTGAAATTCTCGCCCCCTAATTTCTGTATTATCTCTGAGACTAAGATCGTGGGGGGAGGGTAAGCAAAAGCACACAGACCAACCCAAGCGAGAGAAAGAGCGTCAACAGACTAAACCTTGGGATCTGGTGCTGGGGAAATGAAGATTGGCAGATTGTGATTCAATCTGGTTGCTAAATGATCGATCATAGGACGCCCCTGTAGCTGGCAAATCTGATGAAAGACAGAAGGATGGATTGACCATTATGTATGCAGAATCTGTCCTGTCCATGACAGAGATTCAGCCAAGATATTGAGTCTGCCGTAAATAAGTTTGATCCCTACGTCGATATTGCTTTGTGCGTACGGACGGCGAAATTCCCATGGCAAAATGCATGGTTGGGGTGATTTGATACCGACCTGTTTGAGAAGATACGTCACTACCAGTGATTTGTGTGGCATGATGAAAACGACCTAATTCTGAAGACGTTCGCTCCAAAATTGAAATGCTTTGATGAGAGCTTTTATCTCCAGAATGCTGACGTGGAGACTTGTGTCCTCCGCACTCCACTGGTCATTGACAGTTTCGAAGCCCGGGAACAGATGGGCTCCCCAATCGCAGTTGCTTGCATCTGTGCACATTGTCAAATATGGTGGCTGATATTCCAGAGATATTCCTGCAGTGAACCAACCATGGTTACGTCACTGATGCAGGAATAATACAATATCGCTTGTTGCGCTCATCCTGTAATCAGACATCATTGAAAATGGGCGCCATTGAGAGAGTAAGGTCATCTGCAAAGAGTGGATATATAGGAAACCGAGCAGGATACGACCCGCTGCTGCATCGAATAATTGGAGGAGCTGCAGAAACGCCCTGGCTGTTATCCATTTCTTGTAGGGAATGGACTCTGCAAGATAGACGATTCAGACCATCCTAAGCAAGAGGATGGGGAAGAAGTACCAGGTTCAGGTAGGTAAGAAATATCATACTCAGATAGACGAAATGTTGTGATGAACATAGATAGGACTTTTCCCAATTTAGCAGATAACCTAGATGATGTAAAAGGCAAATGAGATGGTTCTTTTCTTTGACCAGAATCGAACTTAACATATGTTTCTGGAGAATGACTTACAAATATCCTGCAGTGGAAACAGATGCTATCGTACGGAACAGATAGAACACAGAGTTGAGTAGTTTGCTAAAGGCTCAAAGACGATGTTTAAGCCGAAAAGGAGAGTGCGAAACTGATAAGAGGTCCCGCGGTACACGAACCGCAGGAATTCCCGTGAGGACGGATTAATGGGAAAGTGGAAATATGAGTCCGTCAGATCGAGACTGATATCAAATTTGTATGGACGGATGGGAGGCGGGATGATCTGGCCGTCTCCATCTTGAATTTTGCATGAAGTATAAACTGAGTTAAATGACTGAGAACGGTGACGTTTCCGAGTTTACCATTGGCTTTCCTGACCAGAAAAAGCTTTTAATAAAACCCTGGAGAATGTGAATTTTTTTTATATTTCCAACACCCGCTTCTCGAGAAGCGCACTGATCTCTTGTTGTAGAGATTATACTTTACCAAGTCCGACGATACTTTCGACAGGAATGGAGAGGACGAAACGGAAGGGGAATGGCAAAACAAAATTAGAAGTCCATCTGGGACAATCTGGATCACCCATTCGTCTTGCGGAAAAAGATCAATCCAATTCTCTCTGAAAAACAAGAGCCTACCGGAGAGTTGTCTGCGAGCGGGAGGTACTCGAGTCAACGGCGAGAGAGTAGAGGCCTGAGAGCAGCGAAACTTTGTTTCCTACACCAACAAGACGGCTGCAACCGAGACTGATTAGCAGGTTGTAGGGTTGGGATCTTGGCTGGGTGGCTGATCTTTTTTTTAGAGGGGTTGGGGCGGTGAGAAGTGGACGATCCTGTATCGATTCGTCTCAAGTATTCGCGTCTTTGAAGAGGAGGGGGAGATGATTTATAATGTGATTGTGGGGTAGAGAGATGGAAGGGGAGTTCCTGGACTGCGTGTATCCGCATAATATGCGCTATCTTGCCAAGAAACAACAGAGGCGATCCGCAGGGAGTAGTACTCAGGGTCAAGGGGTGGTGATGATTGAGCGAGATACAGATTAAGCATGCATCCCGTCGCACAGGATTAAAGTTAGCGGAAGCAGTCAGAGGGTAACCACTGCATATTCTAGGCGTTGACACTCAGTGGTATTCTGTGTAGACCTTGTCTGCCAGCCACAATATCGCCATCGAAGCCAAATCCAGTAAAGAAGACGTGGTCACGATGTTGAGGACGAGCTCAGAAGTGTTCTGCATTACTCCTTTGTTCCATCTTATAGTAAGTAGGCGAAGTCATATTGGTCAGGGTGCAATTGCCATGAAATCAGTAGAGAAGGCGTCGATATGAACCCTTTACCAGCGGCATATAAAGGACGCTGGTAGTTGCTTATCGAAAATGACATTGGAATTGCCTGGGTTACTGATCGTGGCAGAAAGTCATTCGGAAATTTGCTTGATTTTTCCCGACTGCGAGAGAAGAAGAAAGGAGGGGCTGACCTTCTCATTATTAATATCGATTGCATACATGACCCCGCAAAAGAGGGAGGTGGCGGACATTCTGATTGCGACAACACCGGATAAATTTCCTATATAGCCGCTTTAAAGCTATAATCAGCCCTCTCCATATACCACATGTAGAATAAGACGTAGTATGTCCGAAAAAATCCTCAATGGGTGGAATGAATCTAACACAAATATCAACTTGGTTTCGGGAGCCGAAGTGAACGATGCCTGTCAGTTAACAAGCGAAAGTTAAAAGTGTCGCCACCTGTAGGCAATCCGAGGAGGTAAGGGGCAAGAGTTATTGTTCTTTTGCTATATATTATGGACAAGAAAGACGAAATTTCTTCTTTGGGAGGACTAGATTTCTGAGGTAGTAGGGCTTATATTCCTGTCGTTAATGTGATCGGCGAAGTATTTGAAGGAGAAACAAAGCCGCATGTATTCCATGTTGAGTAGAAGGTCTGATTACAACAAAAATAGCATCCACTACTGCAAGGATCTCCAACCCACGTCTGGTTTGGCATGATGATACATTTTTTTAACGTGGTCGCCGCTGGTTAATTTCTTGAAAATTTTATTTTAATTTAAGGAAATAAAAACTTGCTCAAATCCTATAAATATGCCGGAAAACTTTACTACTCCACATGAATGAAGTTGTTGAATACTTGATTATTTAGTTGTATTATTTTGTGAAATTCTATGATCAAGAGTCAGATTGGCAAACCTACTCCAGCACATGTATGTTTGGGTAATATCATAGGAACGCCTACATGGAATTTCTTGTTCAATATACCAACCTGTAGGTTATAAGCTCTATGGTAATCGGTGAAAAATTAATAAAAGAATACCTCCAGTTTTAAAGATATGACGCTTGGCGTTCATCCTTTGGGAACTATGGTTCGTCAGATTTGGATTGAATGCCTTGTCGATGTATTGTCTCAAAAGAAGCAACTTCATTTTTGCATTTGTCATCAACCAATTGCACACATGTTTCGGAGGTAATAGTATCATATCAGAAGTTTTTCTTTCCCAGCAGTAATGTTAAATCTAAATTCCTTAGGAAGTGCACAAGGAATTTTACGACTCTGTGGGCGTCTTAAATTAAGTAACAGAAAAAAATGAAAAAAAAATCCACTTCAGTAACAGTCGACAAATTTATTTCCCTCGGATACAAAGTAAAAATTAAACGTTATATCACAAGTCCAAACGTACCGAATGTTCCGGATGAATTCCAGGTCTTGAATGTGCTGATGTAACAATAGCATTGAATGTCTATGAATGCATTCACAATAATTCCAAACTAGTGTTTTGATCCAAGCAGTCAATGAGCACTTTGTAATTCCAATGAATTATTTAAAATAAATGATTCCTTTCAAATTATAACTGACCTCAACTAAAAATAAGAATGAATATTGGTTTTCTTCTTCCTTATATAAAGTCTTTCACCTGACTTATGACAGGGTAAAATGTTCTAGGTCATTGTAATCGAATTTTCCATCAAATTCGTGAAACAAAGATTAGGTTTGGTTACTTAAATTTTCACAAAAACCTGACAAATATCAGGTAGACCATGTTTTTTTTTCCAAGGGAAAGACCATTGTTCTGAACGCAGTTCTAAGTAAACATGTTGTTTACAAATGATCATCATCTTAAAATATAATCTAGGGGCTGAATTTCCTAAGCACTACAGGAGTGAGCCCCAGCTTGCGAAGTTCATCCCTTTACCTTTCTTTAGACATACGTAAAGCTGTTTTCGATCACCCTTCTGACTGAGGGTGATATTTCTGAATGCACGTAAACGTATATCTAGGTCTAAGCGATGCATCAGCACATTCTTGGCTATATAGCGCGAGTAAGATTAGGAATCCTCTGAATGGCAGGTAAAACAAAGCCAAAACGTTGCAACACCATGAGCATCAGCACAGGGCGCTTCTCAGGTTAAAAGGTTCACTCCATTATTCGCTTATTACGACATTCAGGAGGACGCATCCGGCCTATTCTGCATCTGAGCCAGCATGGAATAATGTTAAAAGATTCATTATTATCATAATGGTTAGCTATTATTTTCGTTTTTTTTTATTTCGCACAGTCTCCTTTCCGGCATCGCTCTACATCCGTTTGTCGGCTGGTAAGAATTATTGCACTAACCGGAACATCGTAAATCTGCAATATTATTAATACTAAATAATTCTGCAATTCATCTTTTGTAAATAAATGAACAGCTAGGTTGTTAGCCATGACCATTTCATTTTTCGTTTATTTTGCAAATCAGTCGTTAAAGTCCATATTGCACTTAATTTATTCTTATTTTAAACTATCTTAATGCACTGTTTTTCTAAAGTAAAACAATAGGTCACAAACGCATAAATTTCAACACATATAGCTTCTGAGATGGCCCAAGCTGAGACTGACAGATGTCTGAAGAAATATAAACAACTAATTATTCAAAATCTTGCCAATACGGCTAGTAGTAGTAATAGGTGAACTATTAGTGACAGTATATGTCTGTCTGGATGTCTGTATGTCTGTCACAGCTACTACAGGTTGTTGGTTCAAAGGAGTTATCACATTTCTTCTGCTCTTAATTCTTCTATACTCTATTTGATAAGGTAGGCTCTTTATTTGTAACATTTGTGTCATCATTGTAGAGATTCTCTTTTATAAATGTACTATAATCAATAAATCAGTCAAGAAAATAATGATTCATAATATTCGCTTTTAACTTTTTAAATTTATATCTTACTCTTCACACTTATGAATAATCTGTATGACGAAGTGTTTACGTCGCATAATGATAAAATCGATATATCAACGCCGAGTTCACATAATGATAATACATTGATTTGTAACTAAGGAGTTCACATAATGATAAATAAATCGATTTATCAATAACATAAATCGATTTTTCAGTGCCGAGTTTACATAGTGATAAAAGTCTATTTATCACTGCAGATTTCTCATAATGACAACTAATTAATTTATCAAGACAGAGTTCACATAATGATAACAAGTTAATTTATCAATGCCATGTTCAAATTATGAAAAATAGATTTTTCTATGCCGAGTTCACAGAATGATAAAAATCGATTTATCAACGCCGAGATTATTGTTTTCAATTACATTTATCGCATGTTTGGCTTAGTCAAATCTCCTCCGAAGGATAAGGTGAATTCGATTAAGCAGACAACAGAAAATATTCGGTACAATTGACACTAATCTTCCCTTGAAGCAGAAATTCGATCCTAGACAATTAGAAACGAAAAGATCGAATACAAAGAACCTATGGAGATTGGCGATGTCAGAATAACCAGAACAAGAACAACAATTAATATCCTGTTTTCCGGGTCTTGACTGAAAAGATTACAGGTCTAACCAGAGAACACTGATATGGATGTCTAATCGATCATCCTAGTCAGAAAGAACATGCCATATGTATAACGATGAGTCAAGAAGAAAAGTAGGAAGCGTATCTGGAAGAGGCATGAATCTCATCCTAGAGTAAATGATTTTGAGAAATTGATATAAAGATCTGTGTGACGATTCCATACCTCAACCAACTTCTCTGGAGAAACAGGTGTGAATTGATAACTTATCATTACCTGTGAAAACAAACGCAAAACGAATACATGGGACATTCATTACCTTTTGATTCACAGTTCGTGCACAGTTTCGTGGAATCCTGTAATGTTTCCTAAAGATAAACTTTTCCATCGAAAACCTAAAGATGGTCAAGCATATGTCATCGACACAGACGACAGTCATCAAACAGGAATCCATTGGGTTGTCGTCTACTTTCCCATCGATCACAGTTTGGAATATTTTGATTCAAACAGATTATCTGCTCTTTAAGAAGACATCATTGACTCTGAGAAGAAATGCCGTATCGAATGGATTCAATAATGTGAGATTAGTAGGATCTGATTGTATGCCGTGTCTACAATATTGTGTGTGTTTTCTTTAGAAACGCACTTGTTGGATTTCCATATGAACATTTAGTAACTTGTTTTGATCTTTAGTATGACAGAAGTGATGATAAAAAAGAAGGATCTTTTTTGTGAACATCACATCCATCTCTTTCTTTAACTCATAGATGTATCAAGCATCGATGGCAAAATGACAGTGCCTTACATCATTGGAAGTCAGGTCTGTCTTCACAGCGTTGTTATTCTTATAAGTAAGCGCATGTCTTATATTGTTTGCTTATTTTGACAAGCGCATGTCTTATATTGTTTGCTTATTTTGACATAGAAAAGGGTCTTATTATAAACAATTTTGATTTTTGAAACTGGTGATGTCTTGTTTGTCATTGATTGACAAGAAAATTGTATTAACATGCGTTTTCATATTTCTCTCAAACAATCTTCGTCATGTTTTCCTTCCGTCCGTGTTTTTTCTTTGTAAAGCAGTGCGTTTAACGATCTGACCACCCATCGGTGACTCACCAACCGCTAAAATGAGTAGAATGGCAAAACTTGATTGAAACCGTGGTGCACGTGCACAGGGTCAGGCACCACCTCATCAAGAACAAAGCTCACAAGAAGGCTTCCATTTTTCACTATATGACTCTAGGCAATCGTCCGGGACAGAAGAATGAGAGGAGAAGAAAAGGGACAGGGAGGAGTATGAAAGGTACAAAACCGTTCTAGGATGGAAGCAAAAGCAATAATGACAACAAGAGTAGGGAGGATAAGTGGAGTGAGTAATGGAAACAGAGGAATTCTCTTTGACTTTCACAAAACGACGTCACTGTATGCACTGAAGCCCTTGATGAGACGTGACCGTCCTGCCAGACGCTAAACCTAGGACAGGTCAACAAACAATACGTTTTTTTTTTCAGGGTCAGCGACTTCTTTAGAAAAGGCTACTAAATCTATTTGCCAAAAACTTTGTATTTCATGGTTTGTATACGTATTTGTTTGTATATATCTATATCTTTCCTCACAAAGAGTTAAAACCCCTTTCCTTATAAAATGTGCTTTTCTTGACCAAACGTTTGTGCGTTTTTTGTACATATAGAATTTGTCTATAAACACTCACTTACCTTTGTTGAAACATATATTAAAATCAGAAGAATGGTTTATTTTAGGTCCGCGCGATATCTGTTCAATTGTTACTCTATGTAAGGGTTACATTCTGTGCATTCATTTTTCCAGTCATAAGTGTAGCCCAGAATATTACAGCTATAAGTCTGATAAAAATTATTGTTGAAAATCTACCGCTTTCAACACACCATTTATACAGTGCGGTAAGAATTCTTAAAGGTAAAACATTTAAATGTGAAGAGAACTAGAGAAGCAGAGACGAACCAGATTAATAAAGGTAGATGACTCCTACAGAAAATTGGAATTGGCATGCAGTAAAGGTGATTATTAGCATCAAACACATATTAGCTGTGACATACCATTGTGTTGTATGTGGATCTGCAGAGCCACCATCCACATATAATTGTGATATAAGGGTACAACTCCCTGTGGGCGGAACTAAATGTGTAGGGAACATTGTATACAAGTATAACGGTACCAATTGTACAACTCCTGGTGGGTGGAGATTAAGGTGTAGGGAACATTGTATTCAGAAATAAACAACAAAACTAGCTGTGATTGGTGCATTATGTAAGAGTTGTACTTTCTGTTAGGCATAAAAAAAAAAGTTGAGCCTCTTGGCAACATGTGAGATTATGTTAATTCATATCTAGATCACATTTTGTATTTTTTTTATGATTTTTTTAAAATGTGGTACACATGACTGAAAATGTGTCTGGTGTGACTAGATAACTCTTACCCCTGTCTAGTTCCAGCAGAGTTATCTCTCTTAAATGCAATGGAGTACCTGGTTTTGTCCTTGTCAAATTCACAATCTAATATTGTTCTCTGTGACAGTGTGTGACATGCATGCTGAGGTAGGATAGAAAGTATATTTATTTCACAAAACATTAGCATTGAGGTCTATGGAAAAATAATTGGTACCGTGATACCATACAGAAATTAACACAACTAGCTGTGATTGGTGCATTATATAAGAGTTGTAGTTTCTCTCTAGCTAAAAAAAGGGTTGATTCTCTTGGCAACATGTGAGATTATGTTAATTCACATCCGGATCATATTTTGTACTTTAAATGATTTTTTAAAATGGGAACACATCTTTGAAGATACGTATGTTGTGACAGGACAACTCTTACCCATGTTTAGTTCCAGCAGAGTTATCTCTCTTAAAGGTGACGGACTACCATTTGTCCTTGTCAAACTGACAGTCTAACATTGTTCTTTTTATGACAGTGTGTGACGTGCATGCTGAAGTAGGTTATAAAATATATTTATTTTAACACCAAATGTTAGCATTAAAGTCTATGGAAAAACAATTGGTACCGTGATACACTGTACCAGTAAGAATGTAAACATCATTCTAAACTGTATTCTGTGTGAGATATGTATAGACTGGTTCCATCAAGTCCACAGTTACATTACGCCAGAAGAAGCTGATGATAACACTGTAGCTACTCTGTGCTTTGATTGCTATGATTGCGTTCTGTTGGAAATTGCGTTTTCCTAATAAATAGCTTGAGGTGTAGTGAACAATCATAAACTTTAGTAATTTTATTACTTGTCCTTCTTCATCCTCCTTCCCATCTGAAAACGAAGGTCATAAAACTCTAAGTTCTCTTTAATTACATGGTATACAGTGTATTTACTCAGCCGTAATATTTTCATTCATGCGTCGTTTCAACTCTCTGAAAACTGCGCATTATCAACAACAGATGTTTCTTCTCTTCTATTATCGTAGTTGTACTCTGTTAACTTCCGTAATGTTTCAATTCATATTTCTTTCCAACAGTGGAAACAGATGTTTTGTTAAACTGTCTCTCAGTCACTTGTCATGCATGTTGGACGAGGACAAGCTATTTACAAAACATTGTTGGAGTAAAGAAATGCCTTGCAACTAGTGCGCTGTAAAGCACACACACACACAGATATATATATATATATATATATATATATATATATATATATATATATATATATATATATATATATATATATAGTCAGATACCCCTCCCTACTTTGTTGGGGTGGGTTGTCTGGTTTTGGTTATCGTTATCTAAAGGGTGATCGCCGACGGTGTAATTTACAAGAATCGAGTAAATATTAATATAATGTGTGAATCTTATAGGTGGAATAGATAAAGATCTGAGCAGATATATAGAACAGAATGACACGAGCCCCGTTACAAATAAAAACAAGATTTAATCAAAATTCATAACAATAAAATTCATAAACAATTGTGATAATGCATTACGATTGAAAGATACGCTTCTTTCTTGTTGAATTAACTTATTCAACGAATTTCAAATACAAATATGCTTATACCAATAGCCGATCTGTTAAGCGATAGAATTAATTCATCATTGCGTGAAAGATCGAAAACATTGCCTTGTACAGATTCATAACCTGATGGTCTTGATTCAGTCCAAATTCACAGCGACTGTCCCTTTGACTTCCTTGTGCCTGTAAGTCTGGGTCCTTTCCACATGCATGAAAATGTCTGTTGTGACAAGATAACTCTTACCCTGTCTAGTTCCAGCAGAGTTATCTCTCTTAAATGCTATGGAGTACCTGGTTTTGTCCTTGTCAAATTCACAATCTAACATTGTTCTCTATGACAGTGCGTGACATTCATGCTGAATTATGATAGAAAGTATATTTATTTCACAAAACATCAGCATTGAGGTATATGGAAAAACAATTCGTACCGTGATGCCATATCATCAGCTCTTTTTTTAAATGTACATTTGCGTAACCGCAAATTATATCCCGGATATTTCATTCTTTTAGTTGTAGTTGTAGGCTTTTGGGTGACTAATAAGCAAATTGAAAGTATTATTTAAATGAAAATGTGCCGGCTGGAATAAGATGATGATTTTATTTGTGCGTTCCTTCTTTATCTAGTCTTCTTGGTTTAAACCGCTTGGTTTCAATGTTCGAAGGCGGCGAATCAAGTAAGATTCCATTTTTTCCTGGTTGCGGAACTCCGTTTGGGGTTGTGAGCAATTGCAATAAGTGTTACATCACTGAATGTGTGGCCATGGGAAAAGAATTTTCTACAACTGGACGTCTGTACAACTTCTTTGTCATCCAATCAGATCTGTGAAGATTGATCCTTTTGTGTAACATTTCAGTTTCTCTCAGGGTTCAGATCTTACATGTTATTTACACAAAATGACAAAAGGAATCACAATTTTTATTTCATTTCCAAAATTGAAATACTTTCTTTCATAGTGAATGTGGAATTTGTAAAGTAGTGGCGAAAATTAGTACCGTGACCATCAATCTTTCAAAATAAAATCACGAAATGCTCGCCATTTAAAAGTTGAATTATTTTGTTTGAAATAATTGTGAAAAACAAAATGATAGAAAGGGCTTAATGTTTGCAAAACATTTTCATTCTCACCAGACTCTGTGTGATTTCGGAGCAAACTGGGAAGACCTTGGAATACGTTGTGGCAATTGGCTGCATGACTGTAAGGCTTTAATTACCTTCGGAAGTAAAGTCATGCATTCAGGAAACAAATGTTTACTTTTAGATCTTTCCAAAAGACTTGATAATTTGACTTACGTTCCAAAAGAGTGAGATACTCAAAACTAAATACATTATATTTGTTTGCGTACCCAACAGTACTACTCCGCACCTCACAAGGAAATTCGTTTGTTTTAGATACTAGAGGCAAAACTGTTTATTTAGCAGTGGAAGCATGGTTCGGAAAAGAAATTTACAAAAGCCACGTGTCGGTACTCAAGGATAATTCAAAAGAGAAAGAAACAAATAAGTTGAGCCGAGAGTGCCATGATACTAATTTTGAAACACTTTTTTCCAGGTCTGCAAAGTGATGTCATTGAGTCAGAACTCGTCGAACTGGATTTGAGATGGAAGTCTACGATGGACGCAAGTGGTGGGAAACCATGCTACTTTGTCTAGTGATTTTCGATGTACAAGATATATCTTGACGTTTTGAAGCGGATAAGTACGGTACAATGTAGAATAAATAAAGTGACAACAGTGTTCCATGGTATTTCATTGCACCATATAGCACGACTTACTAAAGGGGAAAGATGTTATCTAACAAGAACGCTTTCTTCATTTAGAGATCCATTATCTGTTTATGTCGCCAGACTATTATTCTTTATCTAACAGGTCTGTTAATTACGGTCATTGCTTTCCATATAGCTTAAGACGGTTTGAAATAAAAGAAGGCTTTATAAACAGAATACGGTTATGTTTTATTTTTGCGTGAAAGGCGATCCTTGCCTTGCATTCTTCGTTGACTGGACATAGATTCAAATTTTCTTAAAACAACTGGTCCCATACAGAGAATAAATTGGAGCAATACCCGCTTGACCTTTTTTAAAATGTGACTCTTTTTCTTTATTTCTCAAAAGAAGTTCAAACTTGAGCGAGCATATATCATAAATGATATCTTTGCATGCGTTATAGTTCACTAGAGAACATTGATCGTCTTTGCAGGTAATATCGTCATCACGCTTATTTATACGATGTCATTAATACACTGTCATTTACACACTGTCATTTAAACATTGTCATTTACACATTGTCATTTATACATTGTCATTTGTACATTGTCATTTACACGTTATCATTTATACCTTGATGTTTATACATTGTCATTTACACGTTGTCATTTACACTTTGTCATTTATACATTGTTGTTTATACATTGTCATTTATACATTGTCATTTGCACGTTGTCATTTATACATTGTTGTTTATACATTGTCATCAGCCATCTTATTAGGATCACAATATATCTCTCTCCGAAAATGCTGCGCAAATAGATCAGAAATTTGTTCACAAACATCTGCTGCAAAATATAATTTCTTTTCCTGCAAACCGTGTTCATTAACAGTCTTGTTAACTATTTAAATAACTTTACCACCGAAGGATTAAATATTGATTACAGTTCATTTAGCTTGAATGCAGTATTTGAAACTAGAATATATTTTAATATGCACTCAAGAAAAGGTAAATTAAAGAATAAAAATATCTCTCTATTCAAGTCAGAATCGAATATGTTTTCTTTCCTTGGAGATTTGGACTGGAATATGCTCTCAAAGGTAACCTTGGAAAGTGTATTTCCATGTCTTAATATAACTAGGTATATTTCGAGAAATTTAGCGCTGTAAAGCTTCTCGAAATATTGACCTTAAAACTGGTGAAAAAACAGTAAAATTACACTATTATAGTCAGGATTGTGCTGGAGTGTCTGTTACATACATACATACATACATACATACATACATACATACATACATTGTGAGGTTTTGGTTGTGGGGGATTGGGGGTGGGATGCCTCCAATATTTATTTAAATTATTGTAGAAGTCCCACCCAGGCTCGATTTTGGTTGGAAGTTGATTTAGTGACAGTTAGATATACAGCTCCGAACCCCCAGTCAGCAATGCCAACGGTTAAATGAATAAAGATACAAAAAAGGGTGAAGTTCAATAATGACAATTTAATAACAGTTAAAAGATCAATAGTTCGAATTTCCCAAATACAATTCTTCCGCTCGACCCTTTCTAGCCTATCGCATCATTTGATTCGTAGTGTGAGAGATTTCCACCTGTCCTTGTGTACTACTCATCTGTGTATTCTTCTCTATCTCCTAATTCCCTCTCGTCCTCCCTGACTCCCTCCAAGTTCCTTCTTCTCCTCCTCTATTTCCTCCTCCAGACCACTTTCCTCCTCCTCCCCTTCTATCCCTCTTTCTATGTCGACTGCACGTTGTCGACTCCGACTGCACTGTCAGTCTCACTTCCGTCTCCCTCTTAGAGACTCGGGACTACTGAACTTAAACCGGAAGTTCTGTCCCCCGAAAAGCTTCCTGTGAAAACACAAGGATGGTACAATATTCTCCTCAGCGCTCACATCTCACACTACACACAGCCTATCATCAGATAAGGCTATTAAATTTCACCGGCCACGCATTCATTCACACCGAAATACGCAAACATTCTTCTATGGTAAAACACTACATAATAACACAACCTGATGGAAGCATGGTATTAATTACTCTTATACATACAACAATAAATTGCTTCACATCAGTACATCCTCATAATTCCATTACACCAACCAATAAACAACAATCAGACGCATATCTTTACATCACAACTCATACCAAATATACAATTTTCAAATATCCATGCTCTGATATATTCACACATCTATCGTAACTAATCGTACATAAATCAATCATTTTCCTAAACTCCAATTCAAACATGCGTAAACTCTAACATAACGCATTACTAAAGGTACTGGTTACTTCGAAGTAACCTACCAGCGAATTACAATATTAATTCTGACGGACTAGCAATCTACATAATTCTCTACGTAAACTCAAATTCATGTCTCAAATACGCTTATACATGAAACACTACAAGGTAATTCTACATACTAAAACAATCCCAGTAACTAAGTATACATGCTACAAATACTTACAATTATGACGCCGTAATGTTTTGCAAAAATCGAGCAAATAGCCCACTGACCTTGTCGAAGCTTTTCCTTGTCTTACAATTCTGGTCCTAAGATTCCCGCCAAATTACGAGTGGCTTCTCTCGGAGTATCCTTTCGCTTAAACCCGCTAGATCTACTTCTCATAATCTGCCCAGGTATACTGATAAATTTACTGCACGTTTAAGCTAAAATTTCGATCTAAGGTTTACTCCCACCCTCTATCTTAATTCCAATTGGATGTCGCTGTGGACGGTCCCATCAAACTTACTGACAATGTCTTCTCGCTTGCCTGTCTACGTGGCGGGTGAGAACACGCCCCGTTCACCCTGCGGGCTTCCCTTTGATCCCTGGACCCATGGTTTAACGTCTGGGTGTGAGAACGACAGGCCCTTTGACTGGCGGCTATTCTATGATCTGGGTGGCTGGCGACTTGCATACTCAATTAACACTATTTTCGGCTATGTTTACACATCAAACGCGGTCATAATATATCCAACTTTTATACATTTCCTGATACCTGGACTGCGAAACGTGACATACATACAACTATCCATCCACCCATCCAATCATCCATCCAATTTCTAAACTAAATCTTCCCTAGAAACATAATTTCTATTAAACATGTAGACGTGGTCATGCGAGCAAAGACTATTAGTATTTCCGAGTGGGAAGTCAACTTTTGGGCCATTTTGTGTGTGTGTGTGTGTGTGTGTGTGTGTGTGTGTGTGCTGAGTGGGTGGGGGAGAAATAAACAAAACACGTATCCTTCAAGACAGGAATAAATATAATCGTTAGGCTAAAACAGAGCAAGATGACTAGAAATAAAAGTTATGTGTGTATATAAAGAGCATTTGTTGTATAAATGTTTTTGTTTTTTTTTCTAGTTCTCTTTTTTCGTTTCTTTCATTCTGTATTTCCTTTTCTTCTATTTTCTTTCCTTTTATCTCCTTTTCTCTCTTTCTGTTTAATCTCTGACTTTCTGTACTTTTTCTTTCATTAACTTTTATATTTGTTTTTCTTTCTTCTTCGCAAAGCGTAGTAAACCACAATATGTGCATAAACTGCGTAAATCATGTAAATCAATAGTTTAGTTATACGTACCACAAACCTTCAATACACCGACTTGTTTATTTGAACTAAAAGCCTTTCACAGTAACTACCATAAATGACATGGTTATATTACAAAAGCATGTACGTTAAACGTATCTGTATATATATATATATATATATATATATATATATATATATATATATATATATATATATATATATATATATATATATATAATTTTACTGACAAAAGCAACTAGATAAAAGATATTATCTAGCGTCTTGAATCTTCATATACACCTTAGACTTGAATGTTGTCTTGTACATGCACCACCTGTCCTCAGTTATTTGCTTAAATTTGCCAGTTCAGCAGGTAAGACACCGCTTTAACTCATTAGCTTCATTTACAATTGTTGCTTTCCTTAAGAATATTTTTGCAGTGTTGTTCTTTGCAAAATAAAAATGAGAAAAGAAGCACGGGAAACAGAATAAAAGAGAAAAAAAAAAAGAGAAATGAAAAGAAAACAAATTACGCTGCGCATGAAAAATAACAACAGTAACAATCAATTACACATGTAATCCATCAGACATATACTCATTGTTTTACTTTGTAAGCCCCCATAACCTGATTCGAAACCCACCCTAGAGCGGGATGTCACTCAGTATTCAAAACCTGTATCCTCATCATCTCATCCTGGTTAAACATAATAACTATTATCACCCTTCTTCAATGATTCAGTATTTAAAATTTTCATTGTCATTATTTCATCTGCATCATCTCATCCTTGTAAAACATCACAACTAGTATTGATCTTCTTCAATCTGTGTGGATGGAGTATACGAAGACTGCATAATAAAACCAGAACAATCATACCTCGAGGTACGAATCAAGAGTATATAACTTTCTTGCAATCTGCTGTTTCTCGCGAATGATCACTTCAAATATGACATACTCCCTCATTCAAATCAGATTTAGATAGGTTACAAAGAAAACTCACTGAAATTGCGATCGATTGGACGAATGGACGCATAGATGCAGTCGTCAGAGGGACATGACTAAATACAATGTATTTGCTTAAGTGTGGATCTAAATAAACAGGAAGTTTTACTTGAATGCTTTGCATATGATCTTGCAAAAATATGCAGTTCACGGTCTGTTTTAAATTTTAAAGAAAACATATACAACCTTTCTCGACAAAGTAATATTTAAGCAAACCCAATACCGCAATCATAGTGTAACTGTCATTTGTTCGAAAATAAGTAACTACGGATAAGATGTGGGGGCTAGGAGATAATCAACCTGGCGAGCAGGTGCAAATATTCCATCAGATCAGTTCATCAATTTAAATCTTATCAGCAAGATTGGTTAGATTGCATATGACGTTGCTTCAAGAGAGAGAGAGAGAGAGAGAGAGAGAGAGAGAGAGGATAATATACAAAGTTTTGCAAGTAATTGTAATTTACAAGTTTGCCAGATCATCAAACTTAGCATTCCCATTAGCAGCAGAAGGGGCTGGGCCGACTCCCCCAAAATTGGTGACGACCTTGAGGGGGATTCCTCTCCCCCCCCCCCCGCCCCAATCAAGGCTCCGTTGCACAATCCGGGCCTTGTAAGAATGTTGATTTTACCTATGGCAATGCAGATTTATTAATATGAGGTTTGTATGAAAATTGCAAAAGGAAATAGCTGCTACTGATACAAATATTTTAAACATAATATTAAGCAAACGAAAAATGGGACCACACTACTAAACCCTTATGTGTGGTCGAAAAGAGACGACTTATCATATATGGGACAGTTTTGGAGTTATGATCTCTTGGTCACTGTCTGGTATGGAGGCGAGTACGGAAGCTGGTAGGGGGTTGGATTATGTAGTAAGAAATTGTGGGGATTTTCGATGGTGAGAAACTACATTTTCTTGACGTTTAGTAATCGACCCATAGTTTTCCAAGAAGGGGGTTGGGGTAAATGTTTGATTATTGAAATACCCATCATTTATCACCCTGTATGCGGCTTCATATTCTTAGTGATTTAAAAAATTATTTATTCAGGACTGTAAGCTTAAGGTGACCTTTTGTGGCACAAATCATATGTGTACCAGTCTTGATTTAGATTATGTTGTCGGTTTGAATAGAAATGGGTATTTAAAGGGACATCATCATGATCAGATATGTTAAGTATCCATCTATTAACTTTGGATGTCTGTCTCTCT
>JAECUM010051397.1:0-12446 GCA_016617855.1 Megalonaias nervosa | reverse complement strand
AAAAAGAAACGAAGAACTAAGAATGATGTCAAAGACGCCGATCTGGAGTTGTTAATACAGACTTCAAGATTATTACTCAGCGGGGACTTAATTGAGCGCCTTTATCTGATCCTGAAGCCACACATCATAAATGCACAAATACACATCTACACATTGTATCTTCTACAGAATTATAACATCTACTACACTGTCAGTAATTATCTTTGTGAAAATTCAAAGGCTGATGCTCTGCCATAACTGCAGCAGCTGTCATGAATTCTTGATAATTTCTCCTTAAAGCGAGCCTGGTTATGCCAAAGACTTTCATTTCTTTGTAACTTGTGGAAATTACCACAGGTAGAAGTCAACAAATTAAAAAGGTACCAACATGAAGTCACAAAAATGTTGCATTTCTTATTGTTTTTCAAATAGATAGCTCCCTCCCAACCCTTCTTAAAAATTACCCGGCGATTTTTTTCCACAAAAGATATTTTGGTAATTTGCAACAATTTAATGAAGCCTACGACTCATCATGTGCCATGGCGGTCTATAATGGAACAAAGTAAAACTATTGTAGTTCAACAAATTCATACTATTATAATAACTTTGATTATAAAAAGATACGTAATATGTTATATGCACCTCCCTGCGACTCTCACAAGGGTAGTGCACGTACATGATGCTATGCAACTATGTAACGTCTAGGCCTCTAAGGTACAACTAACATAGTTTGGATTCAATTTATTTCCTAGTGCCATAAAATGTCCAACGAATAAAGTTAGTTTTAAGGGCATACAAATATATGATCAACGTTTGCTTAAGCTGTTGTGCTTATTTCATTAGTTCATATCATATTTATGTTTTATTTTACGTCCTTTAACCCACCCACCCCCACCCCTCATTTCATTTCTAAACATGTTTTGGCCTACATCCGTAAAACTTAATAGGTGACCAATACATGTTTGCCCATAACACCAGCGCCAAAATAATTCTGCTTGCGCCCATGTTTAAATTCCAATGAAAAGATGATTCCTAAAATGTCACTGTGACATATATTTCACTGGTATTTTTGTTCATAAGTAAACAACTAGCGTAGATCAATGAATTCAAGGACTTTTATACATATCTAATCTTTATTTAAGATACTGTTTTGCTCTTCAAGAAAAACAGGTCAATTTAACCTATATGTGATGTTTTGATGACTTTTTCTTTCTTTACTGATTATGCATCATAATATAAACCAAATGTTCTCTTCCGCAAGGCTCCAAGTTAAAGGATAATTCTTTTTCTAATCTTTGTAAACAATCTACAGAATGCTTTTTTTCCGATATATTCTCTGATGACACATAACTATACACCATTCCCGCAACTATTTTCAAGGGTGGTGTACTTAGATTAAATGCACAAAAATCGATCAAAAACTAGTTGTATGACAATTGACTCCACCCAGAAACTGCCGAGAAATGCTGTACTCAGACTTGTAGTCGACGCTGAGAAATGCTGTATTCAAACTTGTACTCGCCAAGAAATGCTATACTCAGACTTGTACTCGATATCGAGAAATTCTGTAGTCAGATTTGTATCTGATGCCGAGAAATGCTGTACTCTGACTTGTACTCGATGCCGAGAAATGCTGTGCTCAAACTTTACTCGATACCGAGAAATACTGTATTCAGACTTGTATTTGATGCCGAAAAATGCTGTACTCAGACTTGTACTCGACGCCGAGAAATGCTATACTCAGACTTGTACTTGATGCTGAGAAATGCTGAACTCAAACTTGAACTTGCCGAGAAATGCTGTACTCAGACTTTTACTCAATGACGTTACAGTTGCCACTGTATACTCATAACAATTGTTAGTTGTTTTCATTGACAGCAATCTTCATTGAGACGCCCAGTTTAATTATATGTACCTTTTTACTGTGAACACGAATTCCAATCAATAAAATTCTTTCTAACTACATTTGTGAAAATATAGGATAGTTATATCCGTACAATGTACTTGGGACAACTGCAGTATCGCTCAAACTGATACGATTACTAAACTGCAAAAACAAGCTGCCGAATAATACCCGATATCATCAGACAATCTTTTGAATGTTTTTAGGTTCAATTGCTTATCATTCTGTGAAGTCTTTCCACTGCCAACAGATTGCATGATGTACAACGTAGTCAAGGGCCTTGTGTCCGATTATATGTGATGATACAGTTAATAGATGGCCGTAACCTTTTATCTTTTTAAAACCATTACAAATTTATTCCACAATCTCATTCGTCCAGTTTCGATAAAATATCTGGCTGTATAAAGTCCAAAATTATAGAATATTAACCCTACTGAAATTAAAAATCAAACGTCTTACAGTAAAATAAATTAATTGAATCATGATTACCATATATATATATATATATATATATATATATATATATATATATATATATATATATATATACTATATATATATATATATATATATATATATTCAGATTTATTACATGCATTTATTTTATTTTTATTTTGTTGATTTAAGTTAATGTCGTCTTTTATTCATTTAAACGTCATTTTAATCTGAATTATAGGTGTGATTACGAGTATACATTAACTGTATGTACTTACGCGGTATGTATAAATTTGTGTAAGAACCATATGGAAGAACAACTTTTAATGCCAAATACGTTTGACAATTAAAACAATTACATTATTATTAGTAGTAGTAGTAGTAATAGTAGTAGTAGTACCACTACTATTACTATTACTGATGGTAAACACTCATTACGTTGGAGAACATTCTGGTTATTAAAATGTAGACGGCAAGAGCAACTGGTTTCTTCAGAAAGTCTACTATCTTTACTTTTCACGCAATCGCAACATGCATAGATTCCTATTCCAATCATACATGGTTTCAAAAACACGACAAACAAAAATGCTGACAGGAAATAATAAATGTCTGAATTCGCATTGCATGTGAGAACATGTACTCTGATTTAATTATGTATTTGCTTTATGATAAACATTACATCATATATAATAGCCGTCCTTGGTTCAGAGGAAAGGCCAGTCTTTAAATATTGAATCATTACAACCCTTATAAGACCATTTGGGAGATTTATCGGTACACTGTAATACTGTAGACTTCAAAAACACCAGAAATAAATAAATTTGGTAATGGGAGATAAAAAGAATGAAGTTAAGTCAAAATATTTCATAATGATTATTGATCAAGAGAAAAATCTGTTAGTGTCCGTTTATGTTTCATTTAAACTTTGAATACAGTTATTAAAACTTATTTTAGACGTAACAAATCGTGGACAAGATAAGCAAAATGTAATAGAGCCAGTCAAGTTTCTTCCGTTTAATTTTTTCTCCATTGTCAAACTACTGATGAATGTGAATATGAACTGATTTCCCGCATTCAAACAATTAAGCTTTCAAGTAGGAAATTGCATTCAATATAATTGTATCAGTTGGCCTTTTTGATAAATAATTTACGTATAAAGGAGAAAATGTATTTAGCACAAGCAAGCTCTCTCCTTGCCCTATGCCGAGTAGCGGTATCTCACTGGTTGGTGTGCAGATCCCGAGACCAAAACGATGTGTGTTCGAATCCAGTCCAGATCTGCTTGGGTCCGCCACCGTGATGTGTTTCTTGGCTAGACAAATCCATTGGTAAAATGTGGATAAAATAAATACTTATGAAGCCGAAGAATCGCAAGCAAGAAAACATTTACATAATATTCCCTCAACAAAAAAAAGTATTTCCGGTGCATATGCAGACAGATTACAGAATTAAGACATTAGTTTCTTTTTCTTTCAAATATCTTTACTTTAATCTCTATTTGACATATTTGTCTGGATAATTACATCGTTCAGTTATTGTCATGGCTGCAGTATTGAATTCACCACAGCTATGTCTGAGATACGTTTTACTGTGACTCACGTCACTGGAGTAATTTTTATTTTTGCAAGCCTTAACGAACAAAAACAAATTAAACAAGTTTCACACATTTGATTTGAAATAAGCACCAAAGTTCGCTATTATTTTAAATAAGACGAAACGGATATATCTACTTTTAAATCAAGCTCGAGCAAGGATTCATTGGTTGACACCTAAGATTCATTGGTTGACACCTAAGATTCTTTGGTTGACACCTAAGATTCATTGGTTGACACCTAAGATTCATTTCTTGAAACCTAGTATTCAATTAAATGCTTCTAAAACATCAAGTGTCTATATAAATTTTGAATCACTTATCGATACACTTACTTAAAAAGACTTTTAGCAATTACTGAAGTCGTTTCTTAACTTTTATGGCTTCGTTTTGAAATTTAGCAAGCATGTCAAAAATATGAAATACTTAAATTAATTTATTTCAGTAACATCACGTGATAAAGCTTACAGTGCATATTATGGGATTTATCATTAAGTTCTAATGCCACGAAAACATGGCCCATAACATTTGCAATGAAAGTGGTCAGTCACAAGTGACGGCTAAGTTTGATCCTATTCTTTACAGAATGTTTGCAATGATTTCATCAGACACCCCAAGCCATTGTGCATATGGTAGAGTTACAGAGCAATAAATACACTATTTTAAGAATACAAGACCTTTGCCCAGTCATTTCTGGACGCTGCTTTGCTCAATCTATCGACTGAGACCACCGACAGATCTCAAGAGACTTTAAATTATATTTATTCTTCCCTAACTGAAACATATTACAATGGATTATTGCACTATATGTCAATACTTATCAACATTTACGAGTAATTCCAAATGCTTTAGGCGGCCAGTGATCATTTGGAATCGATTAGTAGTTATCAATTTGGTCTGAAGAACTTCGGGGAAAAAATAAAGAAACCTCTCTTATCTGGTGTGTCCCCATACTAATTTAATATCATTACTTCATGTTTAAGCTCTTTGCTGGCGATGTACAATATCAACTTGTCGCCATCCCATAACAAAGAATGAATTATATGACATATGTTTTATAATCAAACACGGATACAAAGTATTATTTGCATTACAAGTAGAAGTACCTTATTTTTCGCAAAATCCAATAAAGTGTTTATCATCGATTTGATTTATATTACAATGCTTTCAGATTCTTTGAATTATATGCTTCCAAACTTTCCATATTCAATAGTATGTTGTTAGTACTTAACCTCAATGCATTGTTTGTTACAATAATTCGTTGTCCATATCTACGAAATGCAAGCATGAGAAACCATTTTTGTTTAATTTGCGATTTCTTTTTTCGCCTCCAAGGGTAGAAAATGCACTTTATTGTAGCGATTTGAATGACAATATTACAACGTTCCCAACTATTTTATCTCTTTTGTCCAGGAATGAAAATGTGAGATAAATAAGTCCAGTGATTTTTACTTTTTGTGTTTATTTTGAAACAAAATCACAAGCACGACTGCTCGGTATTTGCCGGTGACCACCATCTTGAATGAGCTTCGGACAGTGTTGGCGTTAAATAAAAGATCAGAAAAAAAACATACGCGAGTGATTTTTGTCAGCTACCTGTAGATGCAAATACCTTTCTATCTATGCAAAGTCCTCCTTTTGTTTCTCAAAAAGAATTAGCAAAATTTGCAAGGATATAATACTCCTATATATTTCTGCAAAAGATGCTTCGTAATACTGTGCCAAATATCGATTTCTACCGAAGCAATCATGAGGTTTAATCATTTAGGTGTGCGAATAAAATTTATAATGCAATATAGAAGGAAATGTTTAATATAGTACAGAAGGAAATGTATAATACAGCATAGAGCGAAATATATAATATACAGTACAGATGGAAATGTATAATACAGTATACAAGGAAATGTATGATACAGTATACAACGAAACTTATAATAAAGTATACAAGGAAATGTATGATACAGTATACAACGAAACTTATAATAAAGTATACAAGGAAATGTATGATACAGTATACAACGAAACTTATAATAAAGTATACAAGGAAATGTATGATACAGTATACAACGAAACTTATAATAAAGTATACATGGAAATGTACGATACAGTATACAACGAAACTTATAATAAAGTATACAAGGAAATGTATGATACAGTATACAACGAAACTTATAATAAAGTATACAAGGAAATGAATGATACAGTATACAACGAAACTTATAATAAAGTATACAAGGAAATGTATGATACAGTATACAACGAAACTTATAACAAAGTATACAAGGAAATGTATGATACAGTATACAACGAAACTTATAATAAAGTATACAAGGAAATGTATGATACAGTATACAAAGAAATGTATGATACAGTATACAAGGAAATATGTAATACAGTATACAAGAAAATGTATAATATTATTATATGCCCACTGTTTTCTCAGTCAGTTTTACATTGTCAGAACAGTGCAAAATTACTGCAATGCTTCATACTGCACGACAAGTGTGTCTAAAAGTAGTATCACGTGTCAGGAACTACCTTGATTACAAGCAAAGTACGCTCATGTAGAAGAGAGTGAAGCTTTTGATTTATTAAATTTGTCTGTGGATGAGCTAAACAAGCTATTTTGTCCATTTTCAGTAGCGATAATAAAGTTTGCGTTGTGAATGATTTCACCGAATCACAAAAAGAAACTCTCACCCAAGCAAACGAATGAACGTGATATCCGCAACGTCCACAACAAACGTAAGACATGCCGTACTGACTAACCATTTAAATACTTATTTAGTGAAATGTTCATATCGATTCGCAAATCAAATGGTTCAGACTATGACACGTGCTCTCAAGGGCCTATAAAAATAGCATGCAAAGGCATATTAAGGCTTAGGGCTATCCCGTCTCCCTCAGACACGTACCATTCCACAAGACAGTACAGACACTAAATCCAGAAACAAAAATGCAACTGAAGAATGCGAGTTTTTATAGAAAAACCTAGAGCCTCAGATCCAATAAGTCAAGAGGACGAAGTCTGAATTCTGCTAGCAAAATAGGCTATTACTGCTTTGCAATTTTCACGGTTGTACTTTTTACTTCTTTGAGACAATGTTTCGATCTATCGTAGCGATAGAAGCCATACAGATCATGCAAATAGCTGGGGTCCCTCCAACAAGGACCATGCAAGTAACAGGGCATAAATATATGTCGTCTTTAGCTGGTAATAACAATGACAGAATTTAATCACTTTCTGCATCTTGAATTAGCTCCAAAAATTGAACCACGCAGCGAAATTATACGGTACTCTAATTTTGTGTTCATTTCCAACAGAAATAACATTCTCCTTACGGCACTCAAAACGAAATGAGTGATTCCCCATTAATGTCCTGCACAAAGTTTAAATTATTTTTGGAAATACATGAACAACTAAGTAAATCTCTCTCTCTCTCTCTCTCTCTCTCTCTCTCTCTCTCTCTCCTTAAGATTAACTGATATTTCCATTGAATTCAGAACTCTTTAAAATTGATAATGACCAAGTTTAATACATATATTTACAACTTGCCTGCATCTCGTTGCTTGAAAACATTTATTTTATTCAATTGACACAAAAGACACACTCACCTTAATCTATTTTAGGGTTTAATAAAAAATGACTGTTTAAACTTAAACTCGCATTTAATATTGGTAAGTATTACATTTTTCCACTAATTTCTATATTTGCATATTTTCGGTCAACACCTTAAACGTTAAAATATATTTTGTTCTTTTTATCAATATTGTACAACCTGAATATAACAAATTACTTTAAATTATATTTCTTTCCATTTTTTATATACTAATGAAAAGTATAACAGAAATTGTATGTCATTAGGCGTGCCCTATTGCAAACACTGCATGTTTCTCATACAGGCCTCAGGCTTTCTTTTGTCATCCAGCTATACTCACCCGACATACGGCACCTTCTGAAAAGAAAAGCAGCGTGTACTTTCTAAAGTAATGGGAGACATATGCTCTAGGTCTGGATTGAGCCATGTTGTCAAGAAATATTTAAACCATATAACTGATTATTACATTCCGATTAAGATGCAAAAGAACGATATGTTTTGGGGTTTGAAATTAAAATAGATCTAGTGCCATACGTTCTGGGAAGAATTAATTCATTCATTGTCATTAGGCTCCACGAATACGAAGCCTTTCCTAAACAGTTTTTGTAGTTGTACGTGAAGTACCGATAAACTGTATTTTCTCGTGCAATATTTATGATTCGCTCTCATTACTCAGGTCTAAGATCATTAAAATTCTTTATAAATGTTAAAAATACTAATACCATCACATTATCGTGAAAGAAAGAAAGAAAGAAAGAAATGTTTCTTTCGTTCTGCAAACTGTTTGGTTCTATCTCATAAATCTGCGTTGCGTTGATGTAAAATATTACTCCAAAGAAATTATGATAAGACCGTCATGTAGGGTGAGAAGGTTATTTTAAATTTTTCTGAGTCTTAAATCCTAACATTACGTAAATGAATTACCTATTACTTCATTCTGTGGATATGTTTTATTCTACAGTAGCTACGAACTTCCCGCCAATGACATGAAAAGTCGTTCATAAGAGTTTTTCCTACTAACGCTGTTGTTCCACTTGCGCATGCGTAACGGATAGATTTCATTTGATTGGTAGAGTTATTTTCCGTTACTAATAGTGTTGGGGGGCGCTCACCTGTTATTATTTACTTTTGAGAGAGTGACGTATATAAGGTGAAGTTCTTTGCATTTGAAACATGCACAGTGGAGAGAATGTTGGCATGCCTGTATGATACTTTGATGTATTGTGGCTGACATTTCTTTGGATATTGCACTTGTAGAAATTGTACATGATCGAAGCACACAGCTGACTAAAATGACTGCTTCCTTGTGCTCAAAAATCAGCCTGGATTAGTCTAAAATACACCATCTTTAGCACCTATTAAAATAGGGAAAATAAATTTTGCCAGACTAGACAATACCAGCACCTGAAAGTGCAATGAATGAATTACCAAATACATAAAATGTGAAAATAGTTATCTGCTCTTTTTTTTTTTTTTACAATTTACCTCTTAAGTCCAGGAATTAAAAATGACCAAGTGGAGCAAGAAGTTTTTTTAAAGGTGTGCATATGGAGTAAGGCCAAGCTGTATACTCCATATTACACCCATCAATCATACACTGAAAAAAGGGAATTAAAGGAAACCCATATTACACCCATCAGTCATACACTAAAAAAAGGAATAATGGTTCTTTTGAACAATACCTAAGATATGCAATGCCTTTTTTAAATAGCCAGTATTACCGGTGAGGAAACCCCGGGAAATTCTTTTTCTTTAAAATTCTAACCGTAAGCAAACAACGATCCATTCATGGATAATTTAAATTATAATTATCACTGAAGTGAATAACCTGTCAGGAACGATGTTATCTCGTACATTTAATCACAAAATCCCAGGCGTTTGATATGAGTGAATGGTTTACAAGGATTTTACGCGGATGGGAGGGGGTGTCTTTTTTAAAATTGTTTCCAAACTAGCAAGATATCCGGTTTTACATATTTAACATGTTCTCTTGTTCTTGTTTGTTTCTTGGCTGTTTAGAAAACAAGGTGTTATCAAGTAATAGGAACAAACCATCTCTGCACAGTTTATCTTGTAACGTTGTAATTATTCACGTTCTGCATACATAAGTTTCAATTTTTTATACCTGACATAGTCTCAGAGTGACCTCAAATATCCTAATCATGTCAGGCGTCTTGTAGAGAAATTACGAAAAGTCTTGTGTTGTTGAAAGGAATGTTTAATCCAGTTTAGGATTCGTCGGTTTTAGGAAAGAAGATATCAATGAAATGTTCGTACTAGAGCGTACAGCTAAACTGTCTAATTATTACTCACATAAATCCACAAATAAATCGTTCTGTGCCGTCAAAAAGGTTACACAAATCAAACATTTATTACAGTGTTCTCATACAGAAAAAAGAATCCATGTTCCCAAATTCAGACTCTTCTATAATCTTTAGACTCATACTTTTCCCTCGTGCTCAACTCTGACTCTGCCCTCGTTTTCAGACTCCACGTGTTCCCTTGTGCTCAACTCTGACTCTGCCCTCGTTTTCAGACTCCACGTGTTCCCTTGTGCTCAAGCAAAGACTCTTCCCTCGTGCTGAAATGAGACTCGTACCTCAGTTTCAGACCCATTTTTTCCCTCGTACTCAACTGAGACACGTCCCTCGGTTACAGACCCATAGTCTTCCGTTGTACTTAACTCCAACTCGTCCCGCTCCGGTGGCCTAGTGACTAGAGCGTCCGCCTCGGATGCGGGAGGTCGTGGGTTCGATCCACGGCCGAGTCATATAAAAGACTTACAAAAATGGTACTAACAGCTGCCTCGCTTGGCGCTCAGCATTAAGAGGTTAGTGTTAGGACTGGTCGGCCTGGTGTCAGGATAACGTGACTGGGCGGGACATCATGCTACATGTCTGCGGCATGATGCCCCAGTGCTAGACCTCACTATAAACTGTCACACTGCAGACATCGTAGCGATATGACTGAAAAATTGTTAAAGCAACGTTAAAAATCCAAATCACATCACACCAACTCGTCCCTCGATTTCATAGACATAGTCTTCCCTCGTAATCAACTCGTCCCTCAGTTTCGGACCCATAGACGTCTCGTGGGATTAGACTCAGTTTCTTCCCTCGTGCCAATACAAATGTTTGAAAATAATTAAAATGTCTGTCTGTCTTTCTGTCTGTCTGTTAGTACGTATGTATGTGCCATATGTTCAAGATAACTGTTATGATTTTCGAGGGTACAATCCAAGGTATCCAGTGACATCTATACTTAATGCTGGGTATGATTTCAATAACACCAACAAATAATTATGTTCTAAAGATTATTTGTCCAGTTATGTCTGAAACTTCTTTCACAACCAAATGGATTATGGTGATTCGGACCTATTTTAACTCATTTTACTTAATTTATTTCTTATTGATATAAATCATTTTTAACAAAGAAATAGCTTACCTTCTCTGCTCGTGGGCACATGAAATACAAAAATGTAAAAACAACAACAGCAACAACAACCCATTCCCTTAAAAGTTACAGTGTCTGATACTACCAACAGCAGCTACGTCGCTTATTTCTCATTCTGTACCGTACTTTCATTCTGTGTCGGTCTCGTTTAAGACAGTCTCGCAAGCTTTCTTCATAGTCCATTTAAAAAATAGACAACTATTACCATATAAATTACTTCAACTGCTATATCAATGTTCATCAATTTAACTTATTTGCGATTTATTTCACTACTAATTATATCCCACGAAACTGAATTTAGTTTAAACGCTGAAGACCAAGTCAAAGGGAAGTAACTCGACAATGCTTGCACAATCTTAATCAATATTAACGCCTTCGTAATACATGTACGTAGTTCTCTCGAGAATAGTATGCAAAGTTCGTGAGAATTTAAAGCGCACTCCTATTGGTATGACTTTTACAAAATCCGTAGGTACTTGTGTGTATATTTGGGGTGAGTTCCCAAACCGCTTGGTCTTAGAGATCGGGTTTTATATCAGCTGGTAACTAAATGGCGTGAGATATCTCAAATTAAGATCCCACAAAATAAATACAAAAATCGGGAATCGATTTCTCGGTTACCTATCGTCGAAGGATCTAAACTTAACTGGTTCGTTTTGTTTCAACCTCAATTCACTTACAATAAATGTAGGCCACATTTCAGGTTTCTATTTTGTATATTGACGTTTGAATTCAAAACAGACATGTGTGCAGGAATAAAATAAAATCCCACAAACAAACAAACAAACATCGAAAAGAGTGTTGACGGCTTTGGTCGAATTAAAGTTTAAGAATTATTTTTTTTCAGTTGTCCCCGTCACATTACCGTGAGTACAATTTAAAGTGTCGACAACTGATCTGATTTTTCTTAAAAACAGACACTGTATTAGGAAGACTGCAGCATACAACCCTACAAATATCATTGACGAGAGCAAACAGCTGACAGATTTACGATGCAAACAAACTAAAATTTTATTTGTACCCAATTTTCGAAAATGTGTTCGTCACGGTCTGCGACAATAAAGTAAAACAAATTTGGGCATGTGCACATTTTAGATAAATGAGGACAAGTATATATTCATATACTTGAATTCATGACATGACAAGCTTAAACTAATTATCATCTCTTTCACATTAACTCACTATTCATAAGCAAATCTATGAAGCCGCTAAGAAGAATGTCACAAATATAATCCATGCAGCGAAATCTGCCCACTACAGTACTAAGATCACGGAAAGTTCCAGCTATAAAGAGCTATTCGAGATTACAAACAAGCTAGTATCAAGCAACAAATGAACACCACTTCCAACTACCTTCTCTCTAGTCGACCTTCCGGACCTGTTTGCAAATTTCTTCCGTGACAAAGTACAACCCATCAGAGATAAACTTGACAACACAATTTCAGTTCACTCGTCGTCACCATACAGTTGCGATACAGAATTTCAG
>JAECUM010051396.1:0-16262 GCA_016617855.1 Megalonaias nervosa | reverse complement strand
TCATGTTAAAACTCTACACAGCACTGGTGCGATTTTTGTGTAAATGGTCAATGTGCGATCAGAAACAGTTTTACCATTTAAATGATCTAAATCAGTCCACCCAGCACTGCACTGACATGGAAACTCTGATATCTCACTCACAAGGTCGGGTCCTTTTACACAACCAGTTTCAGTATTGTTAAAGTCTGAAGTGATCCAAATGTATTTTTCCCTTATGTTCTTGGCCAATTTTGAATCTTGCTGTTTTCGTGCTGAATGTGTACTTATGCAAGGAAAGGACCAAAGACCATCATCAACATTAAAATTCGAGTCATTTACTGTAGTAAACTGGTTTTCAATATTCATTTCAACATCAATACTATCAGGAATGGCTTCAGTTTGCATATCATCAGCTGTATTGATACATAAACAATTTGAAAAGTCTATCCAATACTGAAGTGCATTTTTTAGTTCCATCAAATGATTACATAGGTTACCTCCCTTTGTGAGCAGATCTACATTTTTTTTTTTTGTTTTTTTACCCTTTTCTACTTCTGCAGAAACCATTTGAACAGGAAATTATTTAATGCTGAACACAGGCGCTGAAGGTTAAACGTACAAATGAAATTTCATCATCATCCAAGTCTGAAAATTTCTTTGTGTTTGGTTGGCAAGACGACAACTCTACTACCTTCGTATCTTTGAATGATAGACTTCTCTGTATCACTGCTTGTATGCTTGTGATTGCTGCATTTTCATCCCTTTCAATATTTGGAAAGATGTCAATTTTTTTTCTACTCGACAATGCATGCACTTTATACCATTTATATCCAAGGCATATTACTGTTTTTATTCTCTATCACTGAAACATTCTAGATGTGTGCGATAAATTCGACTGGTACAAGTATCAAAAATCCCATTTTCAAACCACTCCCTTGTTTTCTTCACATAATCAGATTTCTTGAATTTTCCTGTTTCATCATCATAGTTATTCATGATGGTAATTAATGTTTGCTCATGAAAAACCTGTATAACTAAATCACCATATTCAAGTAACTGTTTCTTGAAATTATCATAGATACTTATATCTTTCATTACGTTTTCATTCTGTATATCTACAGTTTTTCAATACCATTTCTGCTGTCACAATCTTTCCGTGTGGTGTGATCATTTTCCTACATTTGGCACAGGTTCAGCATGATACACAATGGGTTCATTGTCCCTATACATTTTGAATAATTCACCAAATTGTTTGTTCTTGTGAAGATAAAGCACCTTGTTCCTTAATGATTTAGCACTAGACCATATTAAAAAGTGACACCGAAATTGTATTATGTCAGTTCCATGGTCATTTGATAACAAATTAAGCATAATACTTTGTTCATATAAAGAATCAAAAGAAGCAAAACTTTTTAGAAAGTCGACTGAAGATTTCTCCAAATGATCTACAACTCTGTTCTCAAGATAATGACATATGATATCATGAATGTCAGTAGTCGTCAACATTTCATTGTCACAGGACGTGTAACAAGCATCACATTCATTCATGCTGATTTTAACCATGAATCCTTTGCGAATGGTAAGAACAAAACAGGAACATATATCGAAGTTGGTGAAATTTTCAGCATGTTGCGACAGCTGTAATTATCTTTCCTACAAATTACTCAAATTATATTTATACACTTTATCTCTTCTAATACGACTTCATGTGAGCCTTTCATCTTCCTCTGTGCATCCATTTTTTATCTTCATCAGTGGCAATGTCACACAAGAAAAGTGACTCTTTTGAGATAGTAAATATCTCGCATATTAAATCTGAAAACTTCTCCATCATAAAATTTGTATAATATCCTGATTCAATGTATCGCATATAATAAACAGGTACTTCACTGCTGTCCATTGTAATTTTAAGAAAAGTAAATATGAAAACTCCCTCACTACAATTAGGAAAAGTGGATATATGTATAGCAGCATCCTCAAACTGTTGAAGCTGCTTGTTCTTTCAATCCATGAAATGGCACTCCATCAACTGAGTGATAATGTCATGCTCAATGCAAATGGCTTTCTGGCATTTTTCCAAATTGGTTGTAAACAGTTTTCACATTGCTGATTTCTGATAAATCAAATTTTGTTTTCCTGGATAGAGTTTCATTGTTACTATCTGGAGGATGTAATGAGGTTTCCTGCAGTAAAGAATTGGACACGAGAGATACAACATCTATACTGTTATCTGTTGTCCAGTTTTCTCCCAGAAGGTGCCTCTTGAATATAAATTCTGCAGCTTGCTTCTCAAATTCCTGAGCATTACAGTTTAGCATATGTAAGTAATTGTTGTGATGTTCAATAGTGTATGGATATTGTGGTGGCATTCTGAAATCTTCATCCTGTGAAAGGATATAGCTTGGATCGCTGTAGACAGAAAAAGAGTGAACTGTATATCAAACATCTTGAATATCATAATAAATAATATTTTATAAATTTTATTAGGGTCTTTGTTCTCATCAACAATATATCAAAGGACCTTAATTTTTAGGAAGCTATGGAAATTGTCATGTTTGTGAGACATTACACAAAGGCTGTTACTTATGAAAGCAAATTTGTTAAATGTGATACAAGGTCGAGTTGGTTACCTTAAAAATAAAAAAGTAACAAGGTATACCACAACAGTAATGTGATTACCACAATATACTGCAACTATACCTCAAGTGACATTTTGTTGCACTTTAATAGTAAATGATTGTTCTGCATATAAGAATATTTAATATATGTAAGAGGACGAAATAAAGGAACTGAATAAATTATTTTAGGTAAGTATTTGAAGTCAACAAAAAATGAAACAAGACTTTTATCATTAAATGTCAACTGAAAAATAAAACAATTTCAATATTAACTGACTCAAATTTCAATGTTACAGACTAATAAAAGGTAACTCTACATCATGACAAATATGAAAATCATATGTTTAACTACAGGATTAAATACGGATAACTGATATCGTATTGTAAGTTAGGTTATGGATAGAACTCTCAGTGAACCAAAACCATGTATAATTTACTTTCAAGACACATTTCTGATGACAATACTTGTAATATCTCACCAATGGCACTGGACATAAATGCAGATCGGTAGTTATTTTTGATAACTGTCCAGAAGTAAAGCTTGTTCCCATTCTTCGATGGAATGAAAAAGAAAACTGCTACTGCAAAAGTGATAAAATTGAAACTTTTAAAATGTTTAAAATAAGTATTTTGATTATAACAAAACCTTACAGATCATGTCAGTTACATAAAACAGTACATAAAGAAATGTAGAGCAAAATATATTCTGAACATGCAAGTGTTCTTCAAGAAATACTCATATGATAATCTTGTTAAGTACACAAAAGGCCTGAAAAAAACAACAAATGTGATTTCAGTAACAGTGAATAAAAAACAAGGTACATAGGTTCTTCTATAATTGTTAGCAACCACTGAAATTAATTTGCAGTAACTGTAGCTATGGACAACATTATTTTAATATGATAAACAGTATATAAAATAGTTCAGCCAAATAAGTACAATTTGAATAATGAAGCAATTAATACTGAAATTACAAAGTTACTATAATTAATATTAATGTCTTCAAAATGACCAAAATACTGTTACCTGCCGCAGTAGATTGTCCTAAGAGAAATAATTTTCACAGCCCTACTTCAATTTTCTTTGGGAGGTCATCATCTTGTGCTGACTGTAACATGTGATTTGCATTTTCAAAGGTTTCAGTGTAATATTATTGTTTAAAGGGCAACATTATACCTGAACCTGACAACAAATACCTGACAGTAATTGAATCATACTTTACAATACACATGTAGACAAAGAAACGCATAAACAGCAAGATACAGCCATACAAATGCTTCATCAAAATAAACAAAATGAACTATTATTCAATTTCCTATTACTTACTAAATAAATATGTTTTAATACGTGTGTTTCCAACTCGTTTCCATCATTACATGCGAAAACGGTCTTTCCATTGATATAACATGCCTGGATGAATATGACCGATTACATACTGTCCTAAAAGCTGCACTGTTTGGAATGTTTCTGTACAAGATTTCCAGGAACAATGAATCTAGAGAGATGAAGTAACCAAAAATAGGATCATCACCATGACTTCTTGTAATCAAAAGAGTAGGGCATGATAAGGGGAATTAAAATACTGCACCAATGCAAAGAAATTCACACTGCTAAAACAAAACAAGCCTATCTTTGAAAGTACTTTCATAACTTTAAAATGTATGAATATAAACAAGAAAAGCAGAAAAAATTAAGTTAAATTGCTAATATGGTCTATTTATGGTCTAAATGAAAAATTACTGAAACACTGGCAGTTACATTTGTATTTTTATGATCATTCACACTGCAAAGAAACTGTCACAATTCTGACTCGAAACACTATTGCCCGTTATATTTGCTGATTAAGTATTTTGCATTACTTATTTCTGCTTGATAAATATTCCATGTATTAATTATATACATATCGCTGCCTCAGATGATAATTTCTAATATGTGCCTTGTGAACACAAGGAAGAGAAAAAAAGGAGTGTACACAAAGGTGTAGATGGCAATATAAACCAAACAAATTACCACTGGAGGTCCAGGATTTTCTTCAACATCACCAGAAAGAATCAAATTCATTTTTGCAAAGTTCTTCCAACAAAATGCAACAATCCTTTTTACAAATGACATACAGGTAGACAACACTGATGGTTCTCCTTGGTCTCTTTCTTCATATTTCATGCCTATAAAAAGATAAGGAAGATAAATTTAATACTTAATGAATAAAACACACATTAATAACATGTAATATCTTTATTCAAGGTGGTGATAAATATGTCTAATCTAAAAAAAATAGTTACTGTGAAACAAAGATGCAAAGAAATGTAATTTCCATTAATATAACCATTTGGAAAATATACAGTTTCTGTAAAAAGTATAAGATACATTCATATTGCTGGCACCATCAGTTTTCTCCATGCAGAAATGAATAGGGCATTATCAATATATGTGGATATCTATATTCAGTACAGAATCCCTAAAGTTCTCAGATGGCTTAGCAATCATATTGTAAAAAAACAGCTAGACAGCTATCAGTAAATTACTATCAACCTATATTAACATCATGCAGGGCCAGAGTATCAATAGGGCAAAGTAGGCAATGTACCCAGGGTCCCCGAGGCTCAAGGAGCCCCATGTATTATCATCTGATTTCACAGGCTGGCCCCCAAGGCTCAAGGGGCCCCGTATATTATCGTATGATTTCACTGGCAGTGTTGTTAATAGTACTGTAACCATATCTATGGACAAGGCAGGATACCTATGTGCCCCTATGTTGGCTGTGCCCAGGGCTCCCAAAGGCCTTAATCCAGTCCTAACATCATGTATGAATATTTTCCTCTTCAAGTAAGAAATCACTGAGAAAAAGGGAAAAGCTAGAGGAGACCAATAATAATATTAATCAGTAACAGCGAAGTATGTAAATTGAAGCTGCATTTACCCACGTTACAATAGTCTATAACAGTCCAAACACATAATGTACGTATTAATAAACACATACACATTTGATAAAATTCCATAATTGGGAAGTAGGAACTGTACATCGAAGCATCATACACTTTCCATGAAGAAGAACTTTATAGAGGAAATTTAAGTAGCAAAACATAAAGCTCAGCATGGCCCTGCAAAATAGATTACATGTACAGTACCAGACCTTTAATTCTAAGATGGCTGAATATTGTAATTGTTAGGTTTCATCTCAAATTTTTGGCAAAATAAAAATTTATTATTCAATCAGTCAACCAATAGTTGAATAAAATGACATCATCGTTTGAATAATGAATGTTCAAAATCAAGGTAAACAAGGAAGCATTGATAGAGAAGGTATAACATTTACAAGGTTATAAATTATAAAATAAATGTAAAGTTATGTCCTTGCAAAATTTTGGAAACCCATTCCCTACCATAAATACCCACAGGAACCCCAATAAGATTTTAATAGCTTTGTTAGGAATTTAACAATCGCACTGGATGTGTGTTGTACATATTCTTTTCTGTGGTTTGACAGAGGCTTTTGCTGGCCATGGGTTCTGGACCAGTGGGTGTTAAAAAAAACCGAGTTATTGTTAGTATCAACAATATAACAACTTTCATTTCTGACATGTGTGTACATTCTTCAAGACAAGGGAAACAAGAAAAGAAACCAATTTAGATCATGATGCACACTGAAATATAACCATTTTGTCATGATTGATTAATAGCTAGTAATATTAGCAAGAAGAACCATATCAGTCACATCACTATAATGTTTCCTTCTCTTCTGCTAATTGAATAATGATATACTATAACCTGACGATTGGCTTACAATTCATCTCCCTTGAATAACTTCAGTTGTAAATGTACACAATGAACAGAAATCAGATATCAAAAATTTGAAATATCAAAGTGAATCAACATAAGGAAAACATGACAAAAACAAACCTTTTCTAAGGTCTAGTTGTATGAGACCGAAAAGAGTATCATTTATATTAAAAACACAAGAAATGTTCAGGGGTAAAAGTGATTCAATGTGAGCATAAGAAGAATGATATATCGGCCTAAACTGTGGAACCCAACTTAGAAAACAAGACATCAGAAGACAGCTAGGAACATTTTATAAAACCTACTGTACTGCTAGGAATGATCATTATATTTATTTATAAACTGTTTCAAAGCAAACTGGATTTAATCATAAATAAAAATGACTCTTCCAACAACCACTTTTTCTAGGTTCCAGGACAATGATGATGGTGGTGGAACTGAGGTTTAATGCCATTTTTAACACTAAATTTGATGGTTGAGCTTGTAAGGCAAATCCTTAAAACCAATGTCATTGAGACTAACAGAGTGAAAATCATATCCTGGACAATACTCATTAGGCAAATGTTTACAGACAAGGCTATACCACCAAGTTTGATGTATTAACTATGAGACCTTGACCTTCGTTTATTGGAGAGGGAGTGTACATGACACCAACCTATTCATATGAAAAATGTCACCAAATATTTTTGAAAATTGACAAGACTTTCAAACTTTGAGCCAAGACAAAGCTGCATTAGGCATATTTCAACCCAAGAACAATACCTCCAACCTCGGCATTCCAAAGTTTCTGGCTGTGAGTTTACAGGGGTCACGTTACCAGGCGAAGTGGGCGATTAAGTCGCCTAAAAAATGTAAACTTCTCTGTCTTCTGTTAGGAAAGCGAAAACGACTTCGCCTTTTGATTGTTTTTAGAGGTATATTGACAAATACGTTTTGAGATGCCCTCTTGCCTTAGGCAGGTTTATTCTAGGATTGTGTTGTAGCTAATGGTATTCTTCAAGCCAGCAGCAGCTGATAACTGATTTGATAACTGATTGACCATTAACCATTTCCTTCGTTGGAAACTAGGCCCCTATCACTACCCGATTTGTGGATGTTATCCTTCAATGATAAAAACATACATAGCTGTGTTTTGAAATTTTAACAATAGTATGTATATAGCAGTTTGTGTTTTAAGAATAAAATCGGTGATCTGGATATTTTAACTGCCTCTCGTACACTATTTCGTCATAAAAGTAGTTTTAAACTCAAAGTGTACCAGTAATGTGAGAAAAAATGGCGGACATCGCTATGTCTAGGAAGTACCAGTTTATTAGATTGTCTGTTTTCGTAAATCATCGAGCAAATATAAACAGACAAATATACACTTCATAGAAAGGAAAATCTGGAGTTTGTAAATTTTGATCTAAAATCACGGGGGTGGGGGTGTGTGGGCATGTTGTTATTATTATTAGGGTGTAAGGCATTGATATAGATAAAACTTCACATCAAAATGACCTGGAAAAAGAGAACCAAAAGTATTCAACGCAATTTACCGATGTGTAAAAAATTCAAGATCAGTATCACGTAACTGTTTAGATCAAATCAAATTGCAGAAAACGCGGTAAATTCATAAATTTTGGAATTATAAAATAAATAAGGGCATAACATAATGATTTAACATGGACAGATTGCCTGAATGTATATGCCATTTAAAGAAAAATTTAAAAATAAACTAATTACCAATGACATTTACAGAACATATATTGATATGTATACTTGACCGTAATCATGTTAAAAGCAAGTTTAGCTTTTAAGTCAAAGCTATAAATTATGTTAATCACTTTATGCATGTAATCCATCAGCTGAAGTTTCTCTCTGGGTGGAAACTGCTTTACTACATCTGCATAAGACATACGGGTATCAACAGTGTAGCACAGGTCTGAGGATACAAATTTAACAGCACTATTTATCTGCATCATGTCGAGATCAACAACAAATGACTCCATTACTGTTTTCAATACATATGCAACTTTTCTATTTAGATGGAGTCCATCACGTGCCAAATGCATACTTTGATCAAACACTGTTATATAATCAATACAATGGCACTTCTCACATTCTTGGCTTAACCTCATAATGCCATCATTTAGTGCTGCACATCCTCTTTGTAACTGTTGTAAAACAGTCCAGTTCCAATCCAAAGATTTAAAGTTATTGGAAGTTCGAGGCAGGATCCCACACACACTGACCATCATCATGGGATTAGTTTCCAGAAGCTGATGAATAAAATCTCTGTAACAGCTGAAAGCAAGACATGTACAAAAAGAAATGTACAAAATTGCAAACCATATCTTAATATTACGGCTGTGAAAATTTACGAAAATCATCACCCAGGTACATGCTAACATTTGGGACATATAAATAAAAATATACATAGAAACATCTGCTATCTGGGTTAATTTGCTGAACTCACAACCTCTATGCAAAACTAACTCTTTCCCATTTTGACATCATTTGGCCAGATTTAGGCACAATGCATGGTGTCACTTTTTGCTGTAGCACTGTTAAAGTCATATGCAATGGTACCAAAATTTCTCATATTAATTAAAGTTCCACTTCCTCTGATGTTAAGATCATTTATTCTGGTGGGTGGACGATTGTCAGTTAATAAAGTAGCTTGCTGGGTACTCAACAGCCCTAGTCAATATGGATGCTAAACGTAAAAACATTCTTGAAAATTTAGTCCTACAATGTAAGACATAACACATGTTGTTTTCGTTTTATTGCTATGTCTTATTACCCAAACAGACTGCTCCGGTGGCCTAGTGGTTAGAGCGTCCGCCAGGGATGCGGTAGGTCGCGGGTTCTAACCCTGGCCGAGTCATACCAAAAGACTTTATAAATGGAACTAACAGCTGCCTCGCTTGGCGTTCAGCATTAAGAGGTTAGTGTTACTATTAGGACTGGTCGGCCTGTAGCTACGATGTCATAGCCTCAACTTGATTTGTTGTGGTTGAGGCTACGAACTGATCCCATACCATGTAATGGAGGAACAAAAAAATCATCACTAAAGTCAGAAAAAGAAATAGTGTAGAAATCTACTACATAAGTATAATAATGTTGTGAAAGAAGTTTGGCTTGTTATGGATTCATTAAGCCCTTACACGATACAGTAAACTGGTATGGTTACACTAACCTCGCCGTGTCCGCCATGACAGACAGTTCAAGACTCTCGCCGTGACCTCTTTTCTAAATAAGGCTTGCCAGACCATATTTTGATATTCTACGCTATGTTATTAATTGCTGAATGACATAACGAGCGAAGACGGAGAATGAATACTAGCATTAATTGCGGAAACCAGTTTTTGTTGAGAAAAGGCAAGTGGCGAATAATGGCTTCTTGGTGGAATTTCAAAGTCACCGATAAACCATATTTACTTTTAAGGTGCAGAATTTCCAACTCAAACCGCGCCATAGTTTTACTACCATCTGTTTACGTTTCCAAATAAGGCCTCAGTGTCCTTATATAGCACACAAACAAACAAGGCTGAGAACGGAAGTAGTCATTATTTGAACTAATATGGCGGACGATCTAAACGAAAATATCGGA
The DNA here is from genome assembly GCA_016617855.1 of Megalonaias nervosa. Taxonomy (NCBI): domain Eukaryota; kingdom Metazoa; phylum Mollusca; class Bivalvia; order Unionida; family Unionidae; genus Megalonaias; species Megalonaias nervosa. Next base: position 6,293 of record JAECUM010051396.1, on the reverse strand, counting down.
TAAGAAAGGTAAACGAGATTTTAAAACTATTTCATCAATGATTTGCAATAATTCCGGTGTTAAATAAAAGGACTACTCAATTTATTTTATTATATGCAAGGAACATGTTCAAAATTGTTTATATTAGGCTATAAAAGCGCCGGGTGTGAATCACACCCGGCTTGCTCCATTGACACACATAGGCTGATGTTAGTATTTTGTCCACGATATAGGAGATGGTGTACTAATATTAGTACTAGTCGGCCTGGTGACAGGATAATGTGACTGGGTGGGACATCATGCCCCATGTCTGCGGCATGATGCCCCAGTGCCAGACATCACTATAAAAACTGTCACACTGCAGACATCGTAGCGATATGACTGAAAAATTGTTAAAGCTTCGTTAAAAATCTAAATCACACACACACACACACACAAACTCACACACACACACACACACACACACACACACACACACACACACACACACACACACACACTACCCCAATAACGGCCATGCATTGCCTGTTACGATGTCGGTTGACATTGGAACGAGTAGTCAAAGTTTCAGGAATATCTCACACACTTGGCAGCCTATATCGACACTCTTCGACTAATTTATGTGTAAATAATATAGTTACTGTACCGTCTTTATCCTGGTGGAATCAAAACGTACCAATAGTCTATACAAACTAGTTTGCTAAATCTGTGCTAAAAATAAACTGTCAAATAAATGAAAGTGTCAGCAATTATTAATACATATATGAGCAAACTTGGTAAATATATATGAACAAAGAAAAATGTAGTTTAGATGCAGTAATTAGTAATCGTTATTCGTGAAATTTGAAATGCATCCAACTGAATATGGCTCAAGCGGAAGCAGGAAGTAGAATTGATGGTTTATGTGATTCTTTCCAAGCGAATGTGTTATACAACCAATGAAAACCGTCGTTTTTTGCAAGTGCATTTGCATATCTGAATATATGAATATTTAATTAGTGGCACATTTTCTCCCATCCGGCATCTCTACTACCACGTGTTTTATATAGATTTTTATTTATAAACAGAATGAATGAACGAATGAATGAATAAATGAATGAATCTCTGGGCCTTGACCTTTATAAGAATCATTACATGTACATGTCGATTTAACTGCCCGGTTTTTGCTGGTTTGAACCTGATAGTGTAAATTTAGAATAAAAAGGACTTTTTGACTTGGTAACATGAGTTAGGAAAACTATGGGGTTGTTGTCAAAATCAAGAATGTGTCATTTTCCCTCAAAAAAATTATTTTTACGTATCACCTTTTTTTTCAGGTACCACACTAGCTAATATTTATACATGAAAAGCAATATAAGGGTTTAACTTAAAACTTTAAAAAGATGATAACATCAAATAATACATTCTGTACATTATAATATATATATATAGTTATATATATATAGTTATATATATATATATATATATATATATATATATATATATATATATATTGAAAAATGATATAAGTGTTTAATTTAAAACTTTATCGCTTCAAAGTTGATAACATATAGTCACTAATCTTTTAGAAAGCCCAATAAACATATCGCCGCTTTTAGTTCAGCCTTTTGGCACACGTGCTTTTTCTCTTCCTTGTCATAACAAAAGACCATATTTAACTAAGGAAGATGCTCTAGTATTTGTCCTTGTTCTTAACAAGGAAGTTTTGACCCATTTATCGAAAATAATATATGATGAAATCGAAAAACAAGAAATCAGATATTTAATATATTTTACCAACTTATTGTAAATTCCGCCATATTTCAGTTTGAACCTAAAATAAAATACTAAATGGTGGCAAAGAATTATAACTATGATGCAACACATGCTATGATTACATACATACATACATACACACATACATACGTACGTACGTACGTACGTACGTACATACGTACAATAGTTATTCATATATCCTGCCTTGGTCTTGTATAACTATTTCCACTGTATACTCACACATTTCAACTCCAACTTCTAGCATGCGCAACGGACTTTAATGAAAAGCAAAGCTAGTATCAAGCAAGCTAGATGCTATTAACTAATTAAAAGTCATTTTCATTTTAATGTCGTATAACTTGTCTGCGCTGATATGAACTGTCATTAGAATATACTGTAAAGTGTTGTAAAACTTGGTTTGCTAATGTATTAAAATGGATTTAAAAAAAATAAGTTATGAATAAATAAATAATCGAATATAGAGCAAGTTTCGAGAACACGTGGATCTAACATATTCATCTGAGATGCCAGTTTAGTTCCTGCATGTCATCTATTCTTTTACAATTTAATCAATCATCTGCTTCCCCCTTTCTATCTTTCTAGCTTTTAGTCATATATTTTTTCAAACCTAAACTCGAGACAAATTTTATCAAGCTTCGTATTTCAAGGTGCCCTGAATGACCCTCAAAAGGGTGGGTAACGAGAACTAGGAAGATATCCGCAGTAAAGTGTGCACAACATGCATCATTAATTAGCTCCAAATTCCCCGGGGATTAAGGAGTATTGTCAATATTAATATATCCAATATTTAACAAATAACACCTTAATTCTGTATTTCGCATTTAAGCTGTTTGTACCTTTAACTCGAGACTATCTGTAACACGTGTCGCTTTTCAAAAGTCCAATATAAATTATAGTCCTTAATTTTGGTAATGCTTTCTTGTAGGTTGTCAACCCCTACCTCACCGATCTCTATAAACCGTTGCAAACGTGACTCTGAAGTTCGGTTACGAACTAAAACATCCTAGTTCTATTACTGATTATGTTAACAAATAATTAGAACAAATTATGTGAGGTTCAAAATTGGGTAGGTAAAATCATGGCTCACTCCTGCATATAATTGTTTCGGATGATAAAAACCGTTAGTATGAAAGAAAATAGTAAAGAGTATGAAAGAAAATAGTAAAGACAGGTCAAATATATTCTTTCAAACACTTTTATTTCTATATTTTAAAATGGTATACACTGGTACATTTGAACAAGGGAAATTCTGCTAAACATCGATGAATATTTGCAAGGTCTGTTTTGGACCGAATAAATCTATCATCACCTTTCAGAAGCTAAAATAATTGAAGTAGATAACGCTTTTGACAACACAAACGTTACATAAGAGGAGCTGTTCATTCCAAGGACGTCTGTGTTTTAATTTAAGCCACCAGTTATTCTTAGGTTGAACTTGATAGTGTGAGCGTAAAACAGCGCTTGCTGACAGTATAATATGTCTTGAATGTATTTGGGAGTATTTGTCACAATAAAAAATTTGACATTCTTAGATTTCTTAAAAGGTTCGGTGGATTTTGGGGGTGGGGGAGAGAGATTGTCAAAATAAAGAATTTTGCCTTCTCACATATTTTCAGGACTCACGGTACTAATTCAGTTTCCATAGTAAATCTGTGCAAACACCATGATATTAAAAAATCAATAACTTAAAATTTCTAAGTGCCCATGATCAAACCTATATTTATCAGTATTGATGAAACCTGGATGTCAGCTTCTCTGTAGAGGAAAGGATATCAGCGGCGGCATTTTATGGACCTGCATGTATTTGAAACATGTGCTTTCAATTCCGCACCAAAGAGTCAGGTGCTAATTTTAGTAATGTGTGTTCCAAACTCAAGACTGTTAAAGGACTGGAATTCCATCAATGAAACAATGTCTCTATTTGTTTCACTTACAATTAGGATAAGCTCTCAAAGGATTCTTTTTCCTAAAACATAACTTACATTATTAACCAATCCTGGCCAGCCTAACCCATATATACTCTATTTTATGTTCACCCATTTCCAGGCTGGTTCCCATTTTTCCATACCATTAGTACCGTGTATCCTATATCCAGCATTGATTTTCTTGACAGCCCTAGGAATAGCAGTTCAATACGTAAGTAAGCAATAATGCATAGGTCTGCTTGTCAAAGATTACATTAGTGAATATTAAATTATATTGCAAGTTCATTTTCACCTAAAGAGCATTGCAACATTTAAATATTTGAGCTTTATTTAAGAAAATCAGAAGAAAAAAAAAAGATTAAAATAAAGCTATCTAACAAGAGTCATCTTTTTTAATATCACCATTTATCTCTCTTCAATTTAATACTGAAATATATTACCAACCTTGCCATATTATGTAATTAAGGGGTTAAAGGTCAAGGTGACAATCTATATGTACATGTATTATTACAGAAAAAGAGATTTAAATGACATAAATTACCTAAAATCCCCCCTAGAAGACGTATAATTTAAAACTAAAGTAAGGTAGACATAAGTCCGTTAAAATGCAAAATATGAAGTTGCAAAACATTCACTGAAAGAAATTAGTGGGGTGCAAAGTCATGAGAGGTCATCCCCATTAAGCACGGTGGAAGAGACCTAAGTGATCATATCTGATGCATTATGTTTCAAAACACAACTAGGAAATATCGTATTGCTTACTATAATTACTCTAAAGATGGTAAATTGTATACAATTTTTATATATATTGCTTAGATATGAACCAAAGTGCAAAACACTCCACATAACATACTCAAATCTACACCCTGTTCCCCCCTCCAGTCTTCTTGGCAACAGTTGATATATCTGAATATGTGTTTAATATCCCCCTGAAAGTCACTTTGTGGTTTACAAATGGTATTACTTTTGCTTGCTATCCACAAATAGAACCATACGATTGCAATTATAATAATGTTAATTACACCTGCATATGTGGAGTCACTGTACTGCTGTAGCTATCTATAGGACTCTCGGTACTAATTCAGTTCCCATAGTAAACATATGCAAACATCATGATATTAAAAATTCAATAACTTAAAATTTCTAAGTGCCCATGATCAAACCTATATTTATCAGTATAGATGACACCTGGATGCCAGCTTCTCTGTGGAGGAAAGGATATGAGCCGCGGCATTTTCTGGACCTGAATGCATTTGAAACATGTGCTTTCAATTCCGCACCAAAGAATCAAGTGCTAAATTTAGTAATGAGTGTTCCAAACTCAAGACTGTTAAAGGACTGGAATTCCATCAATGAAACAATGTCTCTATTTTATTCGCTTACAACTAGGATAAGCTCTCAAAGGATTCTTTTTCCTAAAACATAACTTACATTATTAACCAATTCTGGCCAGCCTAACCCATATAAACTTTATTTTATGTTCACCCATTTCCAGGCTGGTTCCCATTTTTCCATACCATTAGTACCGTGTGTCCTTCATGAGATACGTGCATTCTGGAGTAGTTGTTAAAATAAAGAGTTCGGCATTCACAGATTGTTTTACTGAGTTAGATGCATTGTGGTGTAATTGCCAAAATACATAATTCTGCTTTCTCAGATTACCGAGTTAGGTACATTTATATACATTCTTATTGATTTCAGGTGAGTTGTCAAAATATTTAAGAATTCGGCATTTTCAGATTTCGTATTGAGTTAGGTAGATTTAGGGGTTGTTGTCAAAATAAAGAATTTTTCATTCTCAGATTTCTTGCTGAGTTAGGTGAATTTGAGGATTTCTTAGTCTGATCTTACTGGTTCCCATCTTCTAGCATACATTACGTCCATCTGCTAGCATACGTTACGTCCAACTTCTGGCATACGTTGTGGTCTCTACTTTAATTAAAAGTAAAATTAGTACTTAACAAACTAAATGTTTTTTCAACTATCTAGACCTTACTAATTGTAATATCTCATGTGTAGAAACATGGTATTCAAAATTCGTCTACGTACAAGTGTACTGTAAATAGAACATATCTGGTCCTATATCACAAAGTGTTATAAAACTAGGTTTGCAAATGTAGTAAAATAGATTTAATGAATTAGCGTTTCGAAAGAACACACGTGTCGAACAAATTTATCTAATGTGCCAATTCATTGTCATCATTTTTATCTTGTTTACTTGTTTATTCTCTGTGATATACCAGTATCATTTGTTTCTATACTTTTAACTTGGTTTTGTTTTCTTCTTATTCTTCACATTTAAATTTCTGACACATTTTATGATGTAGTGTGGGTCAAGAGAAGTAGGAGTTACAGTAGACAACATACATCATGCATTGTCTTGCAGTTCAGTGTTAAAGCACATGTTGCGAGATTGTGTCAATATTAATCTGTCCTAAATATTAGGACCGTTCCTTCAGTATATCACATTTCACTTAGCAGATTATTTTTATTCCAGTTTCTTGTAATATAAGTCGCGTTTTAAATCTAAATTTCGGAAAAAGTCATTTTGAAACAAAATCCACATGCGTCTCTCTCTCTCTCTCTCTCTCTCTCTCTCTCTCTCTCTCTCTC
>JAECUM010051395.1:0-26927 GCA_016617855.1 Megalonaias nervosa | reverse complement strand
CATTTCTTTCTTCGTGAAATTTGGGAAAAATGAACTAATAATGGTATTCGTCCCTGGAATCATTTTTATCACAATGATTACATCTTTCCACAGTTTATTGTCTCAACGAACATGCTTCAACGGGAAGTCTGTGGAAGTTCTAAGATTTATCAATGGTCAATGCAGAATAAAGAAAAATAGAGTGATGAGTAAATTGTAGATGTATACTAGAGCGCTTATTTTCTAAGAGATTGTTTTCTAAATCATTTGGTGACCGCTCCGGTGGCCTAGTGGTTAGAGCGTCCGCCTCGGATGCGGGAGGTCGCGGGTTTGAAACCCGGCCGAGTGATACCAAAGACTTTCAAAAATGATACTAACAGCTGCCTCGCTTGGCGCTCAGCATTAAGAGGTTAGTGTTAGGACTTGTCGGCCTGGTGTCAGGATAATGTGACTGGGTGGGAGATCATGCTACATGTCTGCAGCATGATGCCCCAGTGCTAGACATCGAAATAAACTGCCACACTGCAGACATCGTAGAGATATGACTGAAAAATTTTTAAAGCTACGTTAAAAGTCCAAATCACACACACACACACACACACACACACACACACACACACACACATTTAAGTCATTTAGATACAAGATAAATAAAATTGGTGAGAGATTTTCACCGTGCCTAACACCTTTACTACAATGAAAGAAAGCAGATAGCTCCTCCGCAAATGCGGCATTTTATGATACACACTATATATGATTCTAAATATTTCCCCCTGACATTGTTATCTAGTAATTTTATCATTAGCCCAATTCTAATTAAAATCTCCACTCTCCTACGTGGAGATCTAACAGCTATCGCTTAGGGGTCATGTTCTGGTGACCTATATCATTAATATAATTGCTAATTTTATGAGCCAATCAGATGAAGTCTATATATTAGCGTTTGGGAGGCTGAGCAGTATGGCTGAAGAGCATCTATGTATGCCGAACGATTTGATTCACTTTCAGATTTCTGAAAGTTGCTTTTCCATTGGCTAATTCAAAGGTCACCAGAACATGAACCATAAGCGGTCGCTGTGGATAACTTCACGTAGGAAGTGGAGATATGATTTTATTAGATTATCCATAGCCATATCCTCCAAACAATGTTAACTAGTAGTTTCCTTCGTAACCCTATCCTCCAGACATTGTTATATAGTAGTTTCCTTCATAACCCTATCCTCCAAACATTGTTATCTAGTAGTTTCCTTCGTAACCCTATCCTCCAAACATTGTTATCTAGTAGTTTCCTTCGTAACCCTATCCTCCAAACATTGTTATCTAGCAGTTTTCTTCATAACTCTATCCTCCAAACATTGTTATCTAGCAGTTTCCTTCGTAACCCTATCCTCCAAACATTGCTATCTAGTAGTTTCCTTCATAACCCTATCCTCCAAACATTGTTAACTAGTAGTTTCATCCGCACACACACACACACACACACACACACACACACACACACACACACACACACACATATACACACATATATATATATATATATATATATATATATATATATATATATATATATAGTGGAGTATATATATATATATATATATACACACTCACCTTATGGTACATGTTGGATCTGTGGAAAATGGAATAAAATGAAGTTTCTCTATTGAGCTCCTCGTCGTTTTTAACTAGTCAACGAACTAATTAGCTATGGTCACAACAACATATATGTCCAAACTTTATATCCATTCGGATCTCGATCTCCATTGAAAAAAGTCGCCCTGATTGGACTCTTTACCTTAAGAGTTAACTCTGTTTGTTTACTTTCTCCTAAGGGTCTTTGCGTGTATGACTATTTCATGACAGGTTAACCTCTATTGTACTGGGTATTATGCTATCATTAGCTTCCATGACAACATAAAAATATTGAATGAGGAAAATTTTAATTATCAATAGGTACATCAACACAACTTTTGTATTTCTGGGAAATACACGTAGGTGTTTGAAAGAGGTTTTCCACACGTGGCACTTCGAGAAATTATTTTTATCGTTCTAAACAGGATTTTTGTTTGCAAACGAGGCACTTCTGAAGATGTATGTCTGAAGTTCAACGTTTATTCGATGTGAAACGTGTCCAACAGAAAAATAAATACTGAAGGCACAAGGCACATTTAGTTTCCATGAGAAAATAACAAATACTGAAGGCACAAGATTTGAGTTCTCAAAAGACGCATCTCAAAGAACTTTATATATGAGTCAAGTTTGTTCGAATGACCTTGAGCTGTTTGAGAATTATGCTCCAGAAACAAATATTTTACTGACAAAAGTATAGACGGACATATATTCTCCTCAACCTTGTGTTACATACCTGAGAGATTAAAAATATGACGTTCTTCCAATCTTGGTTTGATTACCCCTTTATTGGCAGATAGTACATGTAAATTATCAGTCGTTACACTATTCTTGTTTGAAAAATTGCAAATATTTCATTCAACAGTCATATGGAGTGTCTAAACAAGCTCCGTTATTTCTTCTTTAGTTCCTTATGATGTAGTCCCAGTAATTATTGTATAATTGTCAGTGAAACAAGAAAATGGAGTCATTTTCAACCCCTGTCCCACGAAAATGATATTGAAGCCGATGATTTCTCAGTACCTTTATTACTCCGGTTTTATCCAGTCAAAAGAGGTGTGAATAATAGATGGATGGATAGATAGTTTTGGTTCAAATAACTTGAACGGTTTGACAGGAACGAACATGTCAGACAGACGGATTACGGGCTTACATATAGATGGACATATAGAATATATAGACGAACGTAGCTACAGATACGACCGCTCCGGTGGCCTAGTGGTAGAGCGTCCGCCTCGGATGCGGGAGGTCGCGGGTTTGAAACCCGGCCGAGTGATACCAAAGACTTTCAAAAATGGTACTAACAGCTGCCTCGCTTGGCGCTCAGCATTAAGAGGTTACTCTTAAGACTGGTCGGCCTGGTGTCAGGATAATGTGACTGGGTGGGACATCATGCTACATGTCTGCGGCATGATGCCCCAGTGTTAAACATCACTATAAACTGTCACACTGCAGACATCGTAGCGATATGACTGAAAAATTGTTTAAGCTACGATAAAAATCTAAATCACACATCACACAGCTACAGATATATTCATCAGTACTGTATACCAGAGGGACATTAATAGCGCCCACAGACCACGGTGTTAACACAATGACCGAAAGAGGTAAGATTCAACTTTGATACCCGACATTTTGGATAATGTCATCACTCAACATGTGAACCAAACACACAATAAATGCAGTTATGCAGGGTTCATATGATAGGCAGGGAAACTGTGTACCGGTTTGACGATTTGTAGCCTAGTGTGAGATACATATATGGGTCTAATAAATTTCATTATTTTGTTTGATATTTATGAAAATATGCCTGTATTATATCAAAACAAATATATACAACACGTTTATTAAATTGTGATGTAGTCATTACACAAGATACACATAACAGTATACACTATACAAATTTACTAACGGGTTCTAGAGAAACCATTCTATATTATGATAAATATAGATTTAATAAATAAATAAAATATATAAATAAATAAAATCTCAATTAAAGGAAACAGTTCTATAAAAATTAAAATAGTGTAAATATCAAAGATCAATAGGGTTATTGTCGAACCCCAAGGTGGCTTCTGTCGGGGGGGGGGGAGGGGGCTTTTTTGTCCTGCAATCTATATATATAATTCGACACAGTCATACACTCCAATATACCTACTTACCCGCTTCTTCGTCTTCATTTTAATTGCCATTCAGTATCTAGTATACTCTCTCTCTTATATAAGTATATATTTATGTTTTTATATATACAGAGAGACAGACAGAGATATATATGGATGGTGTGTACGTCCGCCCGTCAGTCCGTCCGCCCATTAATCCGTGATTATACTACCTGAATTTGCTTCCTAAATATTACGATTTAACAGCACTTTAAAGTATACATGACAGAGTTACCATCATATTACCTCGACGCTAAAACAAATTATGCAGGCAATTAATTGGTTGTTGGTCACGTACTATAAAGGTAGCTTGAAGATGATTTATTGCTTGTATGCTTGTATGGGGAACGATTGAAACAAAAAGCTTGTCAATGTAAATTTCCGCCTTGTCAATACCTGGAGAAAAAAAATTGCCCCGATTTATAGCAAAAAATAACAGCATATTACGTACATTATATTATTTTAAAGAAAAAGAATTATATTGAGAAAAAATATCAGCTTAAATAAAAATCGCAGCAGAAAGCCCCGTGAATATTAAATTACCGGTACCTTATAGTAGATGATATTGCTATACGTATGCTAATTATTGTATAAAATGTAATCTAAAATATAAATAACTAAAGTGGGATGATATTATGCTGACATTGATAATAACAAGGAAATGTTGACACTGAAACACAATTTATTATTTAGACTATTGCTGTAATAGGCAGGGAAACTTTGATTGGAATCCCAACCCCTCGGCATGATATTTCATCAGAGAGTGCCAATAAACATCCAGTGAACATGAAACACACTCACTCAAGAAAGGATGAAATAGAAATGACGTTATTCAAACAGAAAACAATTGCTCTCCTCAACACTTTAGGATTATTCACAGTTTTACAATGAAATATGTGTAGTTAACACATTGACATACGCTAATAAATAATAAAAAAATAACATTATAAGTCCAAATTTTCCATAAGTTGCATCTGGCCCGAATATCTTTCACAACATTTCCTTTGGACACCATGTTGGCATACGTGACACGTGTCAAACATGTGATTAAAGGATCATACATATACTTGTAATATTCAAAATTAATTTGTGATAAAACAAACACTGTGTTGTACAAATAAATTAATAATTTTAAAAAAATTAATTCCTCATGAAAAATGAAAACATTCTGTTAATATCATTAATCCGTGAGAAGAGTACTTGGGAATTTCCTTATATTCAATATTGACGGGAACTACCTATGTACCGGTACAGTGAAAAAGTACCCTGGTACATACCACGGGAAAAATAGAGCCTTCAACTTAAAAGTGCCCAGATGAAACCTAAAATTAAAACAATGGAATCCACCCTTTGTCTGAGCCTGCCTCATGCAATGAACCGACATACTTAGAGCTCATCAGTCAAGCCGATTCATGATGAGTTGATAATTGTGGCTCAATCAAAATTGTATGAACGATCTTCAGAAACTATCCGTGCCTTTGAGAATGCTGCACTTTGTGAATTTAACCATTACAGGATTAATTACTGAACAAACCAAGCCTATGTGGTTGCCGCTGAAGAAACCAAGCCTATGTAGTTCACGCTCCACTAGTTTGTCCGAAAATCTTTGAAATTTGAATGTGAATAATCTGCAGTAATCAGCGTATATACCGTGTTAATTAGTAACTGTGCTTCGACCAATTGGTTTAGTGTTTAACAGTGATGTTGTTAATTGGGATTATGCATGCATATATAAATTCTAATGTTGTTAATTGGAATTATGTATGCCTGGATAAATTGTGATCTTGTTGTTCTTTGGGATTAAGCATACATGGCAATAAGATTTATATTTCTAGAGAACAGTTTCACTTCAATAAAGAATAGATTTGAATAAATGTTAAATATAATTTACATTTATGAATAAATGTTAAATATAATTTTCATTTATAGCATCATTTTTATTCTTTCTTTTATTTTCAGTAATAACAGTGCTAGAAGATCTTATGCTTTTTCCCGTTTCCTTCCCGTTTTCCGTGTGTGTGTGTGTGTGTGTGTGTGTGTGTGTGTACGTTTACATTAAAACAATATAAGACTACTTTAGGATATATTTTTAAAATGGTTAACATACAACAAATACGCATAAAACCTAATATAGTTTTACCACAATACAGAACAAAGGTTCATTTATCAAATAACTTTGTTAGTTGGCTAATTTTTCATTGGATCTTTATATTTGTAGTTCGGGGCAACAAGGAAATCCATGAAAATTGTTACCCAGCAAAATTCCGTGTTACCCAAGCAGGTTACGAACTACTTATGACGATGATTCTTCAAAGAAGGACCTCACCTAAAGTGACAAGCTTCACAAATCTCTAATCCTACTCGATGATTTGACCTCCAGTCAAAAATACAGATGACAAGCTTATTAACGCCACGACAAGAAATAATTTGGCCAGCACTCCTGAGGAAACCAAATTATTCCGCTATAAATAACTGTATTCAGTATTGCTGTTGCTTAGGGTGGTGGGTGGGGGTGAATGTTGGGTTATTTGTGCTTTGGCTCACGCACACAAGTAGAAATAGTTACGTGGCTCTTTTTAAATTTTTGTTAACGAGCGAATCATCTTTACTCCTGATGGAGCAGTGCCTCTTCCACCAACCACTACTAAACCTTTCGCACAATTAGCTATTTGATAGAACAACGGTTGACATTGTAATCCCACAAGCAGTAACTGTAATAGCAATTGTTATACTCATTTCTTTAAACGGTTATTTTAGTCTTTCTTCCAATGGTATTTTTTCCCTATCTTTCTCATTAAACCTATCAATGTTTTCTCTGGAAACTCTCTCGAGGCGTATCAGATATCCAAATAATTGCGCTTTCCAATTAGTGCAAATTTTGAACCAGTATTTGTCGTATATTTTCACACCGAGAATTTTACCAAACGGTCGCTAAGATAATATATATTTATGTAGCAATGTAAGGAGCAGGACATTAAGTAGAAAGACGTCATAGATAGGATATTGAAAATGTGAGACAGGTAAGATGTAGATATTTTGTACCACTGATGTAGGATCTACAAAATCGTCAAGGTTATGCATATATTCTATTCCATATAGATACGTGGGTATTGTTGCTGGAGAAAACTATTGTTCGGCCAAATACCCTATATAGAGGTCCAGGTTTGCCGAGGAAACTTGTACAGAACTATAACTACTTGCCTCCTGTGTCATTTGATGACAGTACTTCCAAACAATACTATAGATTTGCACACTTTGACGGGGATAAAAAGCTATCTAGTAATTTCGAAAGGGATACCGAGACTTCTGGAAGGGCTTATGTAAGTCGAAGATGCTTGTCGGAATAAGGAGCCGTCTCCGACAAAAGCTGTTTTGATCTGAGTGTGTCTAGACCATATTCAGCTTAAGGCAAAATCTATTGGAGGACTAAAAGAACACATACCTTCAAAAGTATTATCTAAAGATTACCGGAAGCGTGTTCATTCATAATGTTGATTTTCGTCATAAAGCATTCTCTATCTGGTTTGTGATGGTATCGATAGCATTCTCTGTTGTGTGATAAAGAATCCGAACATTAGTCTCTGGGGAATGCCATCATAATGTGATATTCAAGGCGTGTAAGATAAGCAATGAATGATAGATTCTTTTCTTGTTTACAAGGCCTCATGGGAAATATTGAAAAGTTATTAAAGGTTCGTTGTCGAAAGGGCTTCGACCCTTTAGCAAGTTTTTTGTAATAATTTTGGAAGAACTGCTGGAAGTTGATCTGCTGATTTCAAGTCTGTGGCATGATTTGGCGACATAATACCGTCACGTCCCACATTGAAATCACAAGTAATAACGTGTAGTATAAACAAAAGTTTAGATTCAGATTGGAAAAGACAAGAGAGATAGTCACGATGTTCGAGACTCATCGTCGCAGTCTTGGTGTTCCTTAGGATCAATAGCAAATCTGGACATAGGAGCACTGAAACAACTTATTTTAAAAGAAGGGAAGAGATTAAAAGGAAAAAAGTGATTTGGAAACGCTAGTTCTTGACAATTTTCTTGGTGGATAAATAAACAATCGATTTACATTTCACATTCTATATTCTTTATGATCACACATTCTTTGTTAAAATTTCGTTACAAACTTTTGAATTGGTTTAATCAGTCCAGGATAAAGCTTTGACCTTACCATTATTAATGGGAACGCCATTCCACTCATGGTTGAAAATTTCATAAACTTTTTCCTTTGTATGTGGGATACTAAATATATCGCCATTCATATCATTATAAAGTTTTCCTTCTCAACAAAGATATATACTTATTGTGTAGGAATAACGTGTCTGTGACGGTCTTTGCTTCTAAATTTGATGAAATAAAAGTAATAAATTTTAAAAAAAAAAACCTCGCCTTACTCCGACAGTTAATCCACTGAAAATTTAGTTAATTTAATTTTCTGTTTTTTTTTTTTTTTTTTTTTGTAGCTAACACCAATAATTGTCCTCAATGCAAATTAGACACATTTCAATAAAACAATTAATCTGCACATATTTGAAACTTTTATTCTGTTCTCATCTTTATTTTTGTTAGTTACATTTTCCAAAATCTTGTAAAAAAACACACTGCGATTCATAAATTTCTACGAGAAGATAATTTATTCTTAATTGTAGGCTGTTGCTATATCTGGGTCATGGGCATTGACTCCCCCCTCCTTGAGACCGCAAAACACTAAAATCTCAAATTCCGCCGCCAACGCTCTCTGGAAAATTGGTAGGTATTGTCATCATCTGTTTAAAGTACACATTTTACAATCATCTTTAAATCTGCACCATGTGCTGACCCTGGCGCAATATCATAGTGACCAGGGTCTCCTTTCTAATTCTAATACACACATTCTTCCATTTCTCAAAAATGTCACAAAAACATCATTATATCTCATAGTCATGTATATTTCCAAGTGAATGAAAGTCAAAATGTTCAATGACATCATGTTCATATTGGTGATTGGTATTTATCATGCATTGATGACTAATACGTATCTGGTATAACTGTTTCATTAAATCATCCAAAGCTATCCATGTATTCATATGGGTACATGCCATTCAGCAAATAGTTGGACTGCATATTTGCCAAATGTTTCAATGTTTCCGTGAACCTTTTATCACTTAAATATTTACCTAGCAATTCGATAGATTGTCGTGTAAAACTAAACATATCTACAAACCTGATTATCCTTTCACCTATTGTTTCTTTTAAATTTTTCATGACCCTAGCAAGTATGAAATTTTTCCTTACTGAATTATATTTGTCACCATTGTTGGTGATGCTTTTTACTTCTTCACCTAGCGAATTTTTAACCATTGTCTTAATAAATTAACGATTTTCATAACTGCACAAATGGCAATTGAACTTATTATTTCGGATACTAAAATTTAAATTGCAGAATCTTTACACTTGCCTGTAAAGTACTCCATGTTTCTTATCTTCTCCACACTTGCTGTATTGAACTCCATGGTATATTCTGCCATGCATTAAGATTTTTTTCTCACGTATATGCCATATATTTAATCAGTTGAAATACCATTCACCTTTCTGTGTTAATAACCTACTCTTTTTATTTTTTCCTTTAACAATTATACCCAATCATTGTAAGAAAAATACTTCAATGCAGTTTGTTCGTTTGTAAACTACTGTTTTGTCTCCTTCTGGATTGAATTAACATATATAAAAAAAAAACAACAAACGCTGAAGGAATATTTTTGACGGTTTTGATTCCGCAAGTTATATAACACCGCGGCTGATATGTTTCAAAGGAACATTGACATTTAATTGTTACAAAGTTTGTGTCTCTGGCATGATGATACTTAAATGTTATATGAAATTTCAAATTTTTCTAATTTTTTAATTTTTCAAATAAGTTTCCTCTGGCATATCAACTGACTTAATATGTTTGGTGTTCATTATTTCTGGTATACTGAAAACATTAAAACAAAATTTAAAAACAATACATATTTCTTTCTGTCATGTCTATTTATCTGTGAGTGTACCAATCTGGAAGCAAAATGTAATGGTAGCTTCAAATGTTTTAGACATTAATTATCGCCATACTGAAATAAGATTAATCAGTCAACGTTTTTCTCTTCCTATTTCATTTAACTATAACTGGTTTGATGTAAAACAGATCAACTATTTTATAAACATTTACAGATATGTCAAACTCATTAAAACATTAAACCAATAATTCTTAAAGTATTATTTTTTCTGTCATGTCTATTTATCTGTAAGGTTACTAATCTGGAAACAAAATGTCCTATGTAATGGTACATTCAATTTTTGTAGACATTAATATCGCCATACTGAAATATGATTACTCTGTCAACGTCCTTCTCTTCCTATTTGAGCTAATTCTAACTGGTTTGATATCCTCAAGTTCTAGATGACATCAATCATACCAATAACTACATCTATCTGAATTATATTCTAGTGGTCTCTCTACATGATCATTTGATGTGTTCAACATAATTTCCACAGCAGAAAAAATTTTTAAAAAATCTACCAACTTTATTGTTCATGTTGATACGAGATTTAGATCTGTGCCGTATTAAATATTCAATACTGACAACAGCGATCTTTAACTTTTCTTATTTCCTGTACAAATTTGGTGTGTAAAGCATTCAGTGACCTTATCTTTTTCTCCATTTTTTCTTCAAAATGTCAATAGCAATGTCAATCAAATGTAAATAAATGGGTCATGTCATAAATCTGATTGTCAAGTCTAACTGAGGATCTACAGAAACAAAGTGCTGAATGTTTAAACTTATGACAATCAGCGTGGTTCAATATCAATGAAAAATTTTAAGAATCAATATTGTTGAATACAATAAAATATATGCTTATTTACATTAAATAATCTCTAATAATAAGGGTTCTGTTTAATTCCGCTTATTTTGGCCTTTTTAAGTCTTTTCTGGTTGGAAAGTACAAAAAAATTGGGGTTTATAAGGGGGGAAGCATTTAGTATTGGCATATAAAGCATTGAAATCTGCTATTGATTTATCGGAAAAAATTCTAATATAATTTTAATCATTAATTCATTAATTTTTTACGTACAAACATGTAATATATATTTATACAACTATTTTGATGTGTTTTAGGTCACTATGCATATGAACAATTACATCTCTATTGTATATTAGGATTTTAACATGTCCTAGATCACCGTTTTATGCTGTGATGAAGTCTACACTATAAACATTTTCATCCCAAACACCTTCCACCATCAGCACATTTGCTTTCTAACTGCTGTTAAAATATATTTATGATTTATAACTAAAACATATCATGTGCTTCAGGGTATGTTCAAGGTGTAGATAATTTTACATATGTGTCTGAAAATAATATTCATCAAGAAAGCATAATTGTACTTCGCAACACACTAGGAGATTTATCTCCCTTAGCAATTTCTTTTGCAATAGTCTCTCGTTAATTTTATGTGCAAACATTGAACATTATTACTATTTTCTGTTTGTTAATTGTCTTCAGAATACAAATTTTAATTTTTGAATGAATACCCTCAAGTCAGACTGCTCCTGTAAATTTAGATTAAGAGTCCTGGAATTTACATTTTGGGAAATTACTTGTATTGTGCTTATTTACAGGAATAGGAAGCATGGAAGGAAAATGTGTATCGATATTAAAATGTCCCTTTTGACCAGAAATGTCAATTAACTTACTACTGGACAAGTCCGATAGAAGGCGGTACAAGATATAACATCTCTGACAGTGATATTTTTCTTAATAAATACCGCAAACATTACATTCCTGGTCTTTAAATGTGTCATTTTACATGATATTTTCGAAACGTAAGCTAAGTCCAACTAAAACAACTATTTTTCTTAGTTTATCTCTCTTTAAAGTTAGCAAGCAATCAAACACTAAAGAATATTTGCTCTTTTTGTTAGCGAATCTTTATTGTGTACAATAATTAAATATAATTTTACTAAAAGGAAGAAGGAAAAGAAGAAAGAAAAAATAGAAAGAAAGAGATGCAAAACTTCCTATACTTTTTAACATTCTATTAACACATCTATCCAGCATCAGTAATCCATGGTGTATTTCATTTTCATACAGTCTTATTTTTGTACAACCCTGCCTTATGAACCATTCCATGCAATCATAAATTCAAAGCGCAACACATTTTATGTGGTCCCTTGTAATTAAGATACATTTTTTTTATAATGGTCATAAATTATATACAAGAAGTCAGTGAGAAGGTATAAAATTAATTCAACTGGAAAACAGGAACACTAACTCGTTGCAAAACCAGAATGTAACCTAGAATTACATAGTTAATCTCCATTAATGTCTTCATAGTCAAAATTCTAAAATATCATGCAGACAAAAAATACAGACTAAAGTAATCTTGAAACTAAATGATGGCCCCGTAAATAACTGGCCATAAAGCATCAAATAATAGTATTAATGTTGTTTGACCTATCATATAAAAAATGATGTGCTATAATGAGTTGATAAAATTCAGAGATTACATCTGTTTTTTCATTATTTTTAAATCATTGATCTTAAAATCTGCATCATTAGCTATTATCATTGTCCACCCCTACAAAACAGAGCTGCATTTAATAATGAAACTGTTAACTAACACTCCTACTGTACAAGTTGTCATTAAATGGCACAAGATGGCAAATCTACTTTACAAACAGCCACAGAATGGTGCTATGTGGCACTCTTGCAATGCAAACTGCTAATGAATGGTGCTAGCTGGAACTTCTAGGATACAAACTGCCAGGAAGTGGTGTTAGGTGGCAAGTCTAATATAAACGCTGCAAGATAATGGTGTTAGGTAGCAATCCGACTGTACAAACTGACAGAGAATGGTGTTACGTAGCAATCCGACTGTACAAACTGACAGAGAATGGTGTTCGGTAGCAATCCGACTGTACAAACTGACAGAGAATGGTGTTAGGTAACAATCCGACTGTACAAACTGACAGAGAATGGTGTTAGGTAACAATCCGACTGTACAAACTGACAGAGAATGGTGTTAGGTAACAATCTGACTGTACAAACTGACAGAGAATGGTGCTCGATGGCATTCCTACAATACAAACGGCCAGTGAGTGCTGCTTGGTGGCACAACTATTATACAAGCTGCCAGTGAATGTTAGTAGGCGACAATACTGCTGTACAACCTGCCAGAGAAAGGTAATAGGTGGAAATCCTACTGTGCAAGTTGCTTGTTAATGGCGCTAGGTGGCAATACAACTGTACAAGTTGCCAGATAATAGTGCTACGTCACAAATGCCAGCAGTCATTAGATGTAGCTTGCTGCAGGCAATGCATGCAAATCTTTTTACGCACTTTTGACCTTACAAACCATGACATGTAAACAATGGCTTAAAGAAACTAGATATACGATTAAATTAAAAAACGTCATATACCTGATGTGCCTTAGACCCTTTTACTAAATAATATGGAGGCGGGCCCGAGTGACAAGTGATTTAAAGCGATTTACCAATAATTGCCATCTAAATTCTGTCCATGGGTATTCAGATCTCGGCTCAGATAATATGGGTATATGAGAAAGCTTGCCACTATCTTCCTGTGGGGTGTTAGATCATAACTTGGGTTTTCCAGGTTCTTCCGACACCAGTTATAACCTATCCTGTGCTCAGAAATGGTGTTAAACCCCAAAACAATAATGATACGATTAAATATATATATATATTCTTGGGGAAAGTAAGGCTTATTTGTAAATCTTTGAATAACCTGGTTCTAGGAATCTCAAAATTTATGTACATGCTAACTTGATGAAAGCATTTGTCAACCATAATAAAAATTTCTTGTCAGGACAGATCTTTAGTAGAGAAAATTGCCTCCCATGCTGACACTAGGTGTAACACTTTCCTTACTGAATGCAGCCCACATTTTACTGGATTAAAGTGAAAGGATTTGATCAAATTGGAGTGACAGCCATTATGAAAACTGCTAGAAGCATAGTTCACGTATCAATAATTACAATGATTAGCTACTACAACTGAGGCATACATGACAAGAATGCAGTCCATTCATTTAATTCCTGTACCCTCATTCAAATCCATGTCGACCTGTTCAGCGAAATTATCACAATGTTCAATATGATGCCATTAATACATAACGTTTACCACTGAACAAATATATTTATTCTTATTTCCAAATACACTGGTGAGAAAGTGCATTGTTAATAGACTAGGATATATATTGCATGGTGAATATATATATATATATATATATATATATATATATATATATATATATATATATATATATATATATATATATATATATATATATATATATATATATCGAGAGAGAGAGAACGGTGAAATATATGTGGCCATGAGGTAAACTCAAATAATTAAAATATATAAGTTAAGTTTGATTATTAGTTGGTTTTAACAGCACTTTAAACGCACTATTGGCCATATTATGCCTAAGAAATGGGAGGCAAGTGTTTTGTTTCTAAGGACACACCATGACAACAAACTATTGTTGAGCTGGGTGTGTATGAAACCTACATCCTTGTGTTATGAGTCGGATGCTCTACCAGTTGACTGACAGCATGGCTCCCATGTTAGTAATATATACAATATACATCACAGTGACCTTATTTGATTGTAAGGGTGTAGTACTAACAGAAATGCATTAAACAGGAACATAAAACAATAAACGCTCTTTAAACACAAAATTCAACAAAAAGTCACTGTAGCAAACAAATACAGGGCGCAAAACTGTGTTTATGTTTTGACATTCATTAGATATCTTCCTATGTTGGTTTAATTATTGTAGTATTATACTTAAAACATTTATTTAAAGAGGGGAGGTGTTATGTATGGTTAATCTGTATTGTGTGACTGATTTTTGTCCATAATTGCCAGTAGCAGGTTTGGGTCTACCTGACCAGTGCTGTTTGCTTTGTTGATGTAAACAACATTACGCATAGATAATGTTTGCCTACGACTGTAGATTATATATTAAGAACATTATCACTTGTCGGTAAGTATGTTTACTTTGTTTTGAGTTCGAGTTACAGCCTTGTTTTTGACCCTAGTAAATTAGCATTTTGATGGAAATTTCCATTAAAGCCATAATGCCGTCCTTTATTATAAATTCAACCATTCTTCTAATCTGACTAAAATTTGGAAGGAAGGAAACGGCTTGTTAAAAAGCTATCTGACATAAACCGTTCATTGAAACAAATCAAGATGTTAGGTTTAAAAGACGCTCAGATATTCAGTTTAGAATTAAGGAGTGACAGCAGTCGTAATTCTGTTCTTTTTCTTCATTGCTCCAAAAATAGTGGTCTGATACATTCCGTAAATAACTAATCTAATAAGAGCAACATTCGCACATGGCCCAGAAATTGACTAAAGAGGGAATGATGATAGGCATGCCCGTTTTTATGAAGCGGATACGAGAAGAAAAAGCGTGCATTACATAAAAATAACACTGGGGTGAATATTGGTGATGAGCTGGGGCTCTGGAAGATTTTGAAGGGCGAACTCAGGCTTATGACAAACCCAGCTGTTTGGAATTTTCATATTAATTAATAAACATAGGGACTTGTAAAAAAATAATATTTGTCAGTTATTCCTTTAGAAATATACTCGAAGGTCGATAACTGCCATTACAGGCTATTGGTACACTCTACCGGAATACTCTATACCGGAATACTCTATACTTTTGGACTTGTGATAAAAGTTTTCTGACCATTTGGGATTAAGTTCACAATACTGTAAGTTCGTTTTAAATTTTCACTTTTTATTCTAGGGAAATGAATCATTTGTTGAATGTAACTAAACTTGTTGGTTCTCGCTCTTTTCTGTTACTTAGTTTAAGAGCACAGATTCGTAACACTCCTGTATATGCACATCTCACTTGACATTGTATGAAAAATATAAATGTCTTACACCTTTGTCATACAGATTCTGGCATTTATTGTATGTTATGTTGCGTGGTGCTTTTCAAATGGCCTAATTTCTAAATTAATCGACAAATATCTATGCCAAGGAATTAGTAGGTATAGCAACGTCTCTGTGAATTTTAAAGTGGTACATGTTTTGCAATTTAATTTTCATTTAGGAACATTGTGTTGATCCCCATCTTACAGAATAAGTGATCTTTCTTACAGTGTCATATTACCTGTATTAGTAATATTTTCGTTTTCTGGGGGTCTTTTCACTTTTATTTTTAAATAATGCTTTACTTACATTAAAAACACAGGGAATGAATAAAAAACATTAGACAAACTATTAAAATCCGTACATTTATTCAGTTACATATAATATGTGCACTAGTAAATATTTCATGCAATGCGACGTGTATTCTTTTCATCTGTCGGCATTACTGAGGTGCCGAATATTATAATTGTGTGTTCCTAGTATACCGGCCAAATTAGTGTAGTGCATAAGGCTGTCAATACACAACAATGTACAAATATTGATGTTCAGTAAGGAACCATTAATTATTTATAGTACATAAGACAAGGAGAGATAACCCCCGCTAATACAAATATTAGCTGTCGTCATCATTGGCGGGGGAGGAGAGTTAATATTTATAGATACTCTACTTACGGTCTTTTCCATTCCAGATGGAAATCAAAATGAATTAAAAGTTGATTGCTCTCTAAAGCTAATTGGTAGCTCATCCCACAAAATGACATCTACATATCAAACAGATATTTTGCAAAGTGTTGCGGTTTTTTATTTATTGTGTTTAAAACATATTACAGTATTCAAAAAGTTGCGAAAACGCTTTTTTAGAATTTTTGAAAGTCTCTCGAACCAAAACCAGAATTCGGCACACCTCTTTGGTATTGTCATTTTTGCCATAAGTAAGAGTTCATGGTAACTGCTTATGAAGTCATCATTCCCAAGCCTCAGGGAATAATTTTTTTTTCAACGTTTAGTAGTGTTTATATCACTGCAGAAATACCAGGCTAAGGGGCAGAAATTGAAATTAAAGAAGATAAATGCATGTAAGATTGTTAGTTTGTTGTCTAGTTAGCTTCGGATAAATAGGTTTCAAGACAGATAGTTCCCTTGAAGCTTCTCATAGAGATTTATATGTGAGTAAAATTACAGTTGATGGTCAATGTTAATTCCTATCAGTTTAACCATATCTTTACAGTTTATGATAACAATGGTTATGTTTAGTGCAGGCTTCATAAAGAACATTTTATCACCCACATCTAGCGCTTGAAACTTTTCAGGATTGGCTTGCATTTTGTTAGCAGTGAACCAGTCAATCAGAATGTTAGACTGTGCTTCAAGTGTTTTAAGCAGAGCGTCAAAGTCCGTTGAGGAAAAGGACAAAGTGTTATCGTCGGCATAGTTATATAAAGAGCCATATGCAATAAAGCAGAAGATATCATTGACAAAAACATTAAAAGTAATGATCCAAGGATCGACCCCCAGAGGAACCCCATGGCAATTTAATTCCCTCATCAGCTACTCTTATAAATTCTTTCAATAAATTGTACGTATCCATCAGTGGTACCTTCGAAATTATATAATACTCTCTGATTGTTCAATATTATATTCTCACATAAAGGAAACTATCGCCGCTCGGGTCGGTTTTGTAGATAGCATTTCTCTGACATTTATAGACACGATGCTATCTTACATTGCCGCAAACTAATTTCGTTCAGACAACCGGTGTGTTGCGATCAGCATCGATTACACTACTTCTCAAAGAAGGGTACATTCCTGAAAGCTAACCGATATAAGCAATTCAACATCAGATTTGAATTTTATTTTTGTCTGCAAACCAGCCTGATATTGACGCTTCCTCAATTAATAAAGAAAAATATGACTTTCTGCGAGCTTGATTCGAACTTGTCTTGATCAAGAGTAGGGCACACTTTTTCTTTTCTTCAGAGCAAGGGAGATTAACCTGTTAGACACTTAACATGTGGGTGAAAAGAATTCGTATTTAAACTTAACAGCGCTGGCGAAAACTTGAAATGTAATCACACCTTGTTGCTGATGTAAAAACGAATCCGTTTTAGAATTGTCATCGCTCATGCGTTTGAGTGCAAATATTATTTTCTAAAGTAATGGATCTTTGAGTGCAATGACTATCTCCGAAATGATCATGAAAATCGTATACGCACACAGAAATGCACTCACCGTCACGACTATGTGTGACAATTCTCCCGAAATTATTAAGTTAGAGCTTTCATCAACAATAATTCGATTCGTTGTCACATCATTAGGGGCTAAATTTAGCTCGTAGGAATTTTTATCCAAGAAATTTTGTATTACTCTTTGAAACTTAAAGGCGTGTAGAATCAGAAATTTCTTGGATTGTTATTCCTACAAGTCAACTAAACTTAAGAGCTAGACAGTATTATCCATGTCGCATGCAGGTTTGCAAGCAATAACTACATCAGGTTGAAAAGTGTAGCTTCCAGTCATTGGCGCCGCAGGGTTTCTCTCACACAAGGTTCTCACAGTCACAGGAGTTAACCCAGATATGTAGCTACACTAGCTCGCCTGGGCGTGACCTGGTCGAGACCTGCCTATCGTGGTTCGAGCTATCGTATATGTTTCTATTGGGTGACTATCAAGAAAACTCATATAGCCCATTGGGTTTCTATTGAGCGGTCATTCGAAACCAGGGTGGGTTTAGTTTCTATAAACATGATGGCGACGAGTGTGGGCCAACGTTTGTTACCATGGAAAAACATTCGCGCCACACTCAGGTGTGCAAAAAGGGTAAAGTCGTGAGGTATACAAAGCATTTACCCTGTTCAGTCTGACTGGTCTAAGAGCCCCATTGTGCTACTGCTGAAGAAAGGGGTGATAATGGTTGTGGTAGAAGAGTCGGAAGACAAGAGTGGTTAGGAGTGGTAGTAGCAGTCGTCGTGGTATTAGTGGGGGTGGTAGTAGTAATAGCAGCTGTAGATGTAACGGTGCCGCCGATGGTGGGAGGAGGATGAGAAGAAAAGGAAGGTAACAGTGGTGCCTTGCGAGAAACAATAATTCAATCAAACTTGATCTCGTTCAGAAGTTAAGGTGGGTGAGATGGTATCCCTTAGGAAGCCTAATAAGAACGAGAAAACAAGCAAGCAAACTACAAACAAATGGGTGGGGTGGGGGGACTAAACTTGCCCGAAAACTTTATCGCTTGATGCAATAAATACGGCAAACATAAACAGAAGCTGAAAAAGAATTTTAGAAAAAGATTAAATGGAACCTTATGGTTAAAACTATCGAATTTTAAATATACATACTAGGCTACGTATGATTATGGCTGCTGAATTTTTGGGGTTAGATTTTGCTTTGATTTTCTTTTCTTTTTTCGGGGTGGGGGTGGGGGTGGAGAGGTATAATTCCTAAATAAACTGAAGTTTTCCTTAACGGTTTGTTAAAAAAACACATAAAATATTTTTATTTATTTATTTATTTATTTATTTATCGTGATAGTTAGTGTGTTAGCATCATCATAGAAATGGAAAACTCGTGTAATTTACAAAATTCGTAATACTATGAGTCGATGTGAGTATGTGACAAAGTTTTTTTTTTTTTTTTTTTAATTTTTTTTTAATTTCTTTACTACACAGTATTTGTAAATAATGAATATAGTATAATCACAATAGAACAAAACAAAATTTCATTAATGAAATTAAATCTCAGGTCACACATTGGGGGCATATGAGAACGCCACAACCATAAACGTTTGTAAAGTGACGTCACAAATCTATGAAGAAGCGTAACACCTCACTGATCAAAGTAGACAGTCAGAGCTAGAATATTAATCGTTCGGAGGAGATATGGGAACAGTCGGTAATATAGAAGTAACATTTTAGGACATAATACTGCGACTATCGTGGAGTGTAACAAGTTGAAAAAGAGAACCAATAGTATATCATTATGAAGTATGAAAAACTCTAAGTTTGCCAATAGCACACTTTTTTATATTGCATTTATTATTAGTACCAAATTTGGCAAGTTTTTGGATGATTTTGCATTTATTGATGGGAAATAAGGTTTGTACATTCGCAGTTGAAGGTTTGTGAAAATACAACGGTTTTAAAAACTTGTTTCTTTCTTTGTGAAGACAAATAAATTAATAATGGTATTCGTCCCCGGTGCCATTGTTATCAGAATGATTACATCTTCATTTCACAAACAGTGTATTGTCCCGACGAACAGTTTCAACGGGGAGTCTGTGATTGGAAGTCATAAGCTTTACCAATGGTCAACACAGATTCCTATGTAACATTTGTCCAGATTATCAATGGTCAATACATATATTCCTATGTAACATTTGTCCAGATTATCAATGGTCAATACATATATTCGTATGTAACATTATCCAGATTATCAATGGTCAATACATATATTCGTATGTAACATTTGTCCAGATTATCAATGGTCAATACATATATTCCTATGTAACATTTGCAGATCATCCTTTAAACAATGGCAAATTTTCCGTTAGAGAATAATGTTTCCGTCGAGTACCATATATGTATATAAGGGTCTTTTAAAGTTTCTATTATGCGCTTTGTTCCTTTCGGATTATTTTTAAATTATGAACTCGTCTCCCAACAGTTATCAGAGTGTTCCTTACGCTATTCATCCATTTATAAGTATTAGTTTTAGCACAGGTGTCGTAAAAAAAATTATTTGATCAAGGTTTCTGGATAGTATAGACCACTAACCACTGATGAGAGAGATCCAAATTCCTATCATTCGGGATATCTAATCTTCCTTCCTAGTTCTGGATAAAGCCTATCAATAGGATTACATTTCCTCAGTTTTAAAATATTTTTTAAAACTACGATATGGAAAATTGTAAATAATTGTGTTATTTTCAACTTCCCAAGCTTCACGCGCTTGAAGTAAAATGGGTAATATAATAGGATCGCAAAGATGAAATTTCAGGTCGGTGGGAATATTAGAATATCTAATTGTTCGGTAAAGTTGGTGTAGGACCTTTCTAGCTTAGTCAATTTAATATTTAATTGAGTTAATAAACTGCGATTTCAGAAAATAAAACACCGATTTAAATTCAACATCAGTGTCTTTTACATTTTCACCCATTTTAAATCCATATTTATCATCTTCTCCTTTGTCAAAAATCAAAATCGTTTTCTTTGTGAAATATTCTCATTTTCTTAGCTCTGTCTGTTCTTGAAACACATTTATATTATTTTAGAAAGAATTTTCGTTAGTACCAAATTGATGTCATCAACGAAAAGCAGTGTAAATATTTGAAGGAAAATGGACAGTGATCAGAAAATTGTAATTGTATACTACAGCGCTCTTATTCTAACAGTGTACTCTGGCATATAGATACAAGATAAATAAAATTTGGCGAAAGTTTTCACCTTGCCTCACACCTTTACTACATTGAAAGAAATCGGATTGCTTCTCCGCAAATGTGATTTTATTATATATGATTCTAAAAGTATTCTTAATTGACATTTATTATCTAGTAGTTTTATTCACTGATCTAACCTCTAAACTTCGTCAAAATGCACGAATAACCTTAATGTCACCTTGATGCATAAATCACCTTAATGCCGCCATTGCCACAAACGGGTCAAATGTATCTATTCTCACCGTATGGCACATGTTGGATCTGAGGAAAATGGAACACATTAAGTTTCTCTATTGAGCTCTGCGTCGTTGTTAACTAGTCAACGAACTTGTTAGCTATGGACACAACAACATCTATGTCCTAACTTTATAACCATTCGGATTTCGAGCTCATCGGTGAGGCTCCGGTGGGTTAAGAGTTAGTAGTGGAAAACAATGATTCAAGCATGAAGAGAATGTTTTAAGACTTACACCATTAATACAGCACGCCCTGATTGAACTCTTCACCTTAAGAGCTAAAGCTGTTTGTTTTATGTTTCTCCTAAGGGTCTTTGTATGCATTACTATTTCATTACATTTTAATTTCTATTGTAATGCGTCTTAAGTTAAACTTTGTTTCCATGGCAACATATAAAATATTGACCAAAGAACATTTTAATTATCAAAACGCACATCTATACAACTGTTGTATTTTTTGGCAGTGTTTAGCTTTTTGACAGAGGCTTTCCTCACGTGGCACTTCGGCAAATGTTTATCATTCTTTTAAACTTCCAGGTTTATTCTCCACACACGTGGCAATTCAGCAGATGTATGTCTGAATTTTAAGGATTATTTGATGTGAAACGTGTCCAACATATACTAACAGCACACGCTATTGTCCATCAAGGTCCATTAAGAGTCCTTTGTTACACCTAGCGTCCGTGACTAAAATATGTAAAAACAATACTGACGGTACAACATTTGAATTATCAAAAGACACATCTAAATAGCTATATTTATGGATCAAGTTTGTCTGAATGACCTTCAACGGTTTAATAATTATGCTCCAGAAACAGATATCACGTTCTTCCAAACCTGGTTTAACTACCCAGTTATCGACAGATGGGACATGTAAGTCATCAGTGCATGCACTAATTGTCCTTTATAAATAGCAAATAGTGTTTAATGGAAAGTTGTTGGAGTGTCTTAACAAGCTATGTTATTTTTATTCAAGTTCTTATGATGTAGTCCCAGCAATCATCATATAATTGTCAGTGAAATAGAAGACAGTTTGGATAATGCCATCATTCCACATGTGAACCAAACACACGATGAATGCAGTTATGCAGGGTTGCTGTAATAGGCAGAGAAACTGTGTACCGGTTTGATGATTTGTAGCCTAGTGTGAGATACATATATGGGTCTAATAAATGTCATTATTTTGTTTGATATTTATGAAAATATGCCTGTATTGTATATCTACTACTTTTATTAAATTGCTTTATTGTCATTACACTAGATACACATTACAGTACACACTATACAAATTTACTGAAGGGTTCGAGAGACCATTTTATAACATAGCAAAAAACAAAAACAAAACTTAATAAATAAATAAATAAATAAATAAATAAATAAATAAATAAATAAATTCTTAATCAAATACATAAACAGTTTTATAAAGATGAAAATAGTATCAAGGCTCAAGGGGCTTTAGTCCAACCCCAACGTGGCTTCTGTCCTAGGGGGCTATTGTCCTGGGATCTATATACATTTTCTTCTTTTTAATTGCCAGACAGTATCTAGTATATTCCCTCTCTCTCTCTGAGAGAGAGAGAGAGAGAGAGAGAGAGAGAGAGAGAGAGAGAGAGAGAGAGAGAGATGTGTTCGTCCTCCCGTCCGTCCATTAATTCGTCTGTCCGACGACTTATACTTGTGATTATCCTACCTGAAATTTGCTTCCTAATTGTACGGTTTAAGAGCACTTAACAGTGCTTTGATAAAAACTATAATTAAAACTATGGAATCCGCCCTTTGTTTGAGCCTACCTCGTGTATGAAGCGACTTACTTAAATCTCACCAGTTCAAGCCAATTCATGATGAAGTGATAATTGTGGCTCACTTAAAAATGTGTGAACGATCTTCAGAAACTATCCGTGCCTTTGAGAATGCTGTACTTTGTTAATTTAATAATTACAGGATTATTTATTAAATAAACCAAACCTGCGTGATTGACGAGATGTTAATTCACTGGTTTGTCAGAAAATCATTGAAATTTGGACTTGAATAATCTGCAGTAATCAGCGTGTTACATTAGTAACTGTGCTTCGAGCAATTGGTTTAGTGTTTAATAGTGATGTTGTTAATTGGGATTTTGCATGCATAGATAAATTGTAATGTTGTTAATTGGGATCATGTATGCATGGATAAATTGTAATCCTCTTATTCTCTGGGATTAAGCATACATGCACAAAATGAGACATTCTGTGAATAGGATTTATATTTCTTGACAAAAATTTAACTTCAATGAAGAATAGATTTGAATAAATGTTAAATATAATTTTTATTTATATTTATTTTTTTATTCTTTATTTCATTTTCAGTAAAAACAGCGCTTATATACCTAATGCTTTTTCCCGTTTCTTTCTGTCCTTGCTTATCTCGCAGCATATCGATTTGAGGTTAAAATAAAACAAATACGTTTAAACCTAATATAGTTTTACCACATTACAGAAATAAGGTTCATTTATCAAATAGTTTTGTTTGTGATGGAGCAGTGCCTCTTCCACCAACCACTACTAAACCTTTCACACAATTAGCTCTTGATAGAACAATGGTTGACATTGTCATCCCACAAGCAGTGACTGTAGTAACAATTGTTATACCAATTTCTTTAAACGGTTATTTCAGTCTTTCTTTCAATGGTATATCTTCCCTATCTTTCTCATTACTCCTCTCAATGTTTTCTCCGGAAACTCTCTCGAGGTGTGTCAGATATCCAAATAATTGCGCTTTCCAATTTATGGAAATTTTGAACCAATATTTATGGTATCTTTTTACACCGACCATTTTACCAAACGGTCGCTAAGATAATATATATTTATGTAGCAATGTAAGGAGCAGGACATTAAGTAGAAAGACGTAGTAGATAGACTATAGAAAATATGAGAAAGGCAAGATGTAGATATTTTGAACCACGGACATATGGAGGGGGATTACCGCCATAATTCGATGCGTGTATTTTGTAATCTTCCTTGATGCATTATTGTAAATGGCTGCTTGCAAGTGCTACTTTCATAATTCTCTCCATGTATATTGTATTCTTCATTGATGCAAATTGTACGTGGCAGTTTGCAAGTGCTACTTTCCTTCTGCGTTATTATCAATGGCTGCTTGCAAGTGCTACATTCATAATTCTACTCATGAATTTTGTATTCTTCATTGATACAAGCTTCCTTGGCTGCTTGGAAGTGCTTAGATCGGTTTTCCTTCTGCGTCATTGTATCTTGCAATTTGCCAACTACTGAACTGATTCTGTAGTTTGTCGTATTGCAAATGCTATATCCAGTTATTACAAGTTTTAATATTCTATTTATAAACTTGCTATATCACAAGTTACACAGATTGCACCTTCTAAAATTATGATTATAATGTAGCATCAAGCACGTTGCAAGTAAGCATCACGGAAATTAGCATAAAATATTGCCTAATTATGACAACAGATGACGCTGTGACACGTCAATTTCTTACAATACGACTACTCCCCTGACCCTAGCAACAAGAGGTTATACCACTTTACGGCATGTTTGGGCGTCTTATTTAAACTATCATTCAAGTTATATTACCTCATTACAGTCAGCTGATTTCTCAGAGTATTAATATTCGGAAGAGAGGTGGCCTCCAAGAATCACAAACAAATTAAATGAATCAAATTGTATACAATTAGATGTATTTACACAATGTTATATTTCCTCTGACCCTTCCCACCTCATTTTTGTTTGGACATTTCATGCGTGTAATTTACCGCGACAGCACGGTGGCAGAAATAGGTAGCCTCTTACAAGCAAGGTTTAAGGACCTAATTTGTTTATATATTCTCATTCACAATGTTATCAATTTAGAGCATGTTTATTATTTTAAAGTGCAGTGTAAATTCTGCTTTTTATATCAGTAAGGACCTCATAAGGTTTGCGCAAATTGCAGATAATTGCGTCTTAAGGCCATACTTTCTCTTTCTTGTTTATTCACGAGAGAGAGAGAGAGAGAGAGAGAGAGAGAGAGAGAGAGAGAGAGAGAGTACATTACAGAGATGAGAATTCTGTTTTTTCTCTCATCCCTATGAAATAGATTTTTACTGTTAACCAGCAGTTTATATATAAAGCAAGAAGTAAGGTAAATATTCAAATTATATAGAATTCTTATATATCTATGGCATGGATGACTATGCAACAGCCAGCAAGTATTGTCACTAGTTGTCTGTGACAAGTATCTCATATCTCCAGTTTCATTTTAAATCTCCAATTCGAATACAACAGCAAGAGGTAAAATGACTTGAAACAAGGACATCACATACAAAGCATATACTGTAGCATAGCTATATGCTATACAAATATGAACTTATTTCATTATATAAGAAAATAAATTCTAGAAGTATGGAAGAAATTTTCTCTATATCTAAACATGAAGAACATTTCAATACAATTATGAGATGATTTATTACCACAGATATCAAACTGGAAACTACATTATTATTATTATTATTATTATTATTATTATTATTATTAAAAATCATATTCACCCCATATATGAAGCGATATTTATAGTACAGATGATGGATTGTAAGGTACTTCACTGATTAAACATCAGACTCCTTTGGTAGCAATTATAAAAAATATAATATATTGAATATAAATAACGTTACTATCGCTACCAGTAACCAGATCAATTTATTTTTATTATTACTGCTGCAATACGGTACCAAACTTGCTTGAAACATCTGGATATAAAATTAATGTAGTTTTTAAATTTTTTTTTTTTTTACGTGTATCATCTACAGATGTGATTGTTTTGTGTTAGAAGAATAAGCCCACCCCCCACCCCACCCCCCACCCCCCAATTTTTTAAACAACTTCTGAAGTTTTTAAGTCTACTCACAGCTCAGGCTGTTGTAGCATACACCACCACCCCCCAATAAACATCTTCATTTGTCTGTGATTTTATCATTATTTTATCCAGTTTAAAATATAAGTTAATATTGTCATGACACAAAAAATATCAGCACAATACAACTATGCAATAAAGCAAAAGAAATAAATTAAAACTATATACAGTCCTGTGTTTAACTTTTCATAGGAAATATTAGAGAAAAATAAATATTTAATGTAAACCGGCATTTATAAAAACAATATTGTTAGATGAATGAGTCTCAATAAAAAATTAACAAATAGATAGACAATTATAAGGGACAAATACCTGGTTTGTCTTTTTACATTGTTCTTATAAATCTATTTGCCAATCCCTTTTGCTTTTCACTTTGACATGAATAAAACATGAATAAAGACAAGTTTTTCACACAATTTGGCTTATAGACTGGACATAGACTCATAATTGCACATTCTGAGGAATTAAAACTGTAAATTCTGGATTGACCGAGACAGATTTCCTTTTGTATACCACACACATTTGTAAGGTATATCTTAAGAACAGTCAGGTTATATTCCCTAGTTTCTGTTTCAAGAATTAATCCCCCAAAACACTCCCATTAATGGATTCGTATTAAATATATACACTGTATAAAAATGCTCTCTTT